>CAMZMU010000043.1:35787682-35951205 GCA_947311845.1 Poa pratensis
TAGTTGGGTATTGGAAAAGACATATGCATTCTTGTAGATCATTGTCTTGTTTTGATTTGATGCTTTGCAATTGTTTTGAGCTCTCAAGTAGATCATGTTTAAGCTCTTGCATCATGTAGTTAAAGCCTAGTAGTGGAGAACTACCGTAGAGCTTGTTGAGACTTGGGATGCATATTTGTTCTCTCTAAGGTCTAGATATTTTCTGGTAAAATGTTTGAGCAACAAGGAAGACAGTGTAGAGTCTTATAATACTTGCAATATGTTTTTATGTGATTCTTGCTGTACCGGTTTATACTTGTGTTTGCTTCAAACAACCTTGCTAGCCTAAACTCTGTACTGAGAGGGAATGCTTCTCGTGCATCCAAAACTTGAGCCAAAACCCATGCCATTTGTGTCCACCATACCTACCTACTATGTGGTATTTCCTGCCATTCCAAGTAAATATTTCATGTGCTACCTTTAAACTATTCAAAACTTTATTACTCCTTATTTGTGTCAATGTTTTATAGCTCATGAGGAAGTATGTGGTGTTTTATCTTTCAATCTTGTCATTTACTTCTGACAGACTTTCACCAATGGACTAGTGGCATATACATCCGCTTATCCAATAATTTGCAAAAAGAGCTGGCAACGGGGTGCCCAGCCCCAATTAATTACAACTTTCATTAATAATTCTCTTCACATGTTTTGCCCTGATTTATCAGTAAGCAACTTAATTTGCAAATAGACACTCCTCCATGGTATGTGAATGTTGGAAGGCACCCGAGGATTCGGTTAGCCATGGCTTGTGTAAGCAAAAGGTTGGGAGGAGTGTCATCTATAAAGAAACTAAAATACATGTGTAAACAAAAGAGAAGAGGGATGATCTACCTTGCTGGTAGAATAACGTCCTTCATGGGAGCCGCTCTTTGAAAGTCTGGTTGACAAGGGGGTTAGAGTGCCCACTACCATTCGTTGACAACAACAAACACCTCTCAAATACTTATTTTGTGCTCTCTATATGCTTTCGAAAACTTAAAAAGCTCTAGCACATGATTTAATCCCTGCTTCCCTCTGCGAAGGGCCTATCTTTTACTTTATGTTGAGTCAGTTTACCTACTCCTTTCTATCTTAGAAGCAAACACTTGTGTCAACTTTGTGTGCATTGATTCTTACATATTTACTTATTGCACTTGTTATATTGCTTTATGTTGACAACTATCCATGAGATATACATGTTACAAGTTGAAAGCAAATGCTGAAACTTAATCATCCTTTGTGTTGCTTCAATGCCTTTTACTTTGAATCTATTGCTTTATGAGTTACCTCTTATGCAAAACTTTTTGATGCTTGTCTTGAAAGTACTATTCATGAAAAGTTTTTGCTTATATGATTCATTGTTTACTCTTTATCTATTTGTTAGCAAACTATAGATCATTGCTTTGAGTCACTTCATTCATGACATGAGCCTTGCAATATATTGATCAAGATTGTGTGAAAGCATGTCTCCTCAGAAATTATTTGTTGTTATCGTTTTACCTACTCGAGGACGAGTAGAACTAAGCTTGGGGATGCTTGATACGTCTCCAACGTATCCATAATTTCTGCTGTTCCATGCTTATATTATACCATTTGCTACATGTTTTATATACACTTCGTATCACTTTTATGCATTTTCTGGGACTAACCTATTAACAAGATGCCACAGTGCCAGTTCCCTGTTTTCTGCTGTTTTTTGTTTCAGAAAGTTACTTCTGGAAATATTCTCGGAATTGCACGAAACAAAAGGCCAGGTCCCTATTTTTCCAGCACGTACACGGAGTCCGAAGGAGAGACGAAGACTCGCCACGAGGTGGCCAAACCACATGGTGGCGCGGCAGGGGGCCCCACCGCGCCAGCCTATGGTTTGGGCCCCTCGGGGGTCCGCCGACATCGCCCCTTCGCCTATTTATTCCCCGAGACGCGAAAACCCTAAAACACCGAGCCTTTCATCCAGAACATATTCGCTGCCGCCGCCGTCGTCAACCCTAACTCGGGGGGTTCCTGAAGCTCTTCCCGGCACCCTGCCGGAGAGGGGAATCATCACCGGAGGGCTCTACATCGCCATGCCCGCCTCCGGAGTGATGCGTGAGTAGTTCATCCTTGGACTATGGGTCCATAGCAGTAGCTAGATGGTTGTCTTCTCCACTTGTGCCATCATGTTTAGATCTTGTGAGCTGCCTATCATGATCAAGATCATCTTATTGTAATGCTACATGTTGTGTTTGCTGGGATCTGACTTATATTGATACCTATGTAGAGCTGAATATTATATTATCATGTCTATGTCATTTGTGATCTTGCATACTCTCCGTTACTTGTTGAAGCCTTGGCCACGTGAATACTTGTGACTCCAAGAGGGGGTATTTATGCATGATAGTTGGGTTCAACCTCTATTTAACCTGGGATAGTGACAGCAAGTTCTAAGGTTGTAGATGTGTTGTTGCCACTAGGGGTAAAACAGCAATGCTTTATTCAAGGATGAATGTATTGTTTACATTACGCACATTACTTAATGCAATTGTCTGTTGCTTGCAACTTAATACTGGAAGGGGTACGGATGTTAACCGGAAAGTGGACTATTTAGGCATAGATGCATGCTGGATAGCGGTCTATGTACTTTGTCGTAATGCCCAAATGAATCTCGTAGTAGACACCACAGCTCACACATGCATGTTATATGCACTTATCAATTGTCAATTGCCCAGCTGTAATTTGTTTACCCAGCATGTTAGTTATCTTATTGGAGAGACACCACTAGTGAACTGTGGACCCCGGTCCATTCTTTTACATCTGAAATACAATCTACTGCAATCATTGTTCTCTACTGTTATATGCAAACAAACATCATCTTCCATTCGATACGTTTAACCCTTTGTTTTCAGCAAGCCGGTGAGATTGACAACCTCACTGTTAAGTTGGGGCAAAGTAATTTGGTTGTGTTGTGCAGGTTCCACGTTGGCACCGGAATCCCTGGTGTTGCGCCGCACTACACTCCTTCACCAACAACTTCGAAGCAAACCTCGTTTTCCTACTGGTCTGATTAAACCTTGGTTTCATACTGAGGGAAAACTTACTGCTGCACTCATCATACCTTCCTCTTGGGGTTCCCAACTGACGTGTGACGTACAAGCATTGTTTCTGGCACTATTGACCTAGAGCCACCATGGAGCAGGTCCAGCAGCAGGTGGAGCAACCGGCGGTGGAGCTGGTCCGTGTTCTCCCTGTTCAGTTTCAGAAACTGAAGTTAGTGTTAGCTGTACGAGTGAGTTGTAATTTGCATTTGCTGCAACTACTGGATAATAATCATCACAACATCAAAAGGAGTGATTCTAGTTTCAGTTTCAAGTGCAGCTTCATCTACAACAGCAAAAGATGTAATCTCAGGTTTATGATTGGGAAAAATAAGTGCCCTTAGACAATGAGATGATCCAGCCAAACTCTTGTATAGTCGCAGGCATGGTTTGCACTGCTGTTTGGTCTCTTTCATTTTTCTGTATTTGGCACACAGTTAAATATTTCCAAAGAATGTGTGGTTAAAAACTATCAGTAACATTGGTTAAAAATCAACAGAATTTGTACTCTGTAAGAATGCATCAGTGGGAATGTGATTCATTTTTGGTGCAAGGATAAGCACAAGAACTTGATTTTGCAGTACAATGGCTAACAGGATTTTGCAAAGAACTTGTCAGCTAACCTGTAAAACCGTCCCAGAAAGTCAGGACATTTCTGTTCTCTCCACTCTGTCACGCACATAGAAATTAGAAGAGCCATGTTTAAACATCACTGTGCTCTGCACTCTGCTAGGAGTATATGCTTTCTGCCTCAACACATCTGCCTCACGAACTTGGCGAACCTGGAAGTATCCACAAATAATGAATAATGGAAGAATAAAGATAGTACTGTACAGGATATGGTAACACCATACTGAGGATAGCAGCAACACCATACTGAGGAGTGCAGGATTAACAACGTCACCGTTCGGGTGCCTGTCGAACTAAACTAATTTTCTTCTCCAGATTGCAATGAAAGACCAAGGTGGAAACACATATAAGCCACCCCACATGGGCAAGGACAAGCTAATAAGAGAGGGAAAGCTGCCTAACACACTGGAGGTTGATAGCAAACTATATGAAGAAACCTTAAAGCTAATAGCCGACTATGAAAAACAACAAGTGGAGAATGAGGAGGAGAAGATGAAGGATAAACAAGGAAAGAAAGCATCAAAGAGAAGGAAGGTCCCAAGTAATCGTGGATGACGACACATTTATTGCAGCAAAAGAATATGGCACATGGTTGAACGACCCATCAAGCTTTATCCGTCCAAGGGGTCGAGTAAAGAAAGTACTCCGGGAAACTCCAAGGCGTCGAGTATGTCAATGCCTTATTGCTTGTAATTATCTGTTCTAAGGTCTAAACTGATGCATCTTACTGACAGAATTTTATGTTTACTATTTACAGAAACTTGATCTCATTTGGGAAACACAAATAGGCGAATTTGAAGCTTCAATACAACCAATAATAGAAGAAGAGAAACCTGAGGAGAAGAGGATCAAGAGGAGAAGAGGAGGAGAAGATGAAGGGCAATACAAGAAGCCAAGGAAGGCACAAGAAGAGAAGCTAAGCATGAGAAGAGGATGGGAAAACAACCAATAATAGAAGAAGAGAAGCCTGAGGAGAAGAAGAGGATCAAGAGGAGAAGAGGAGGAGAAGATGAAGGGCAATACAAGAAGCCAAGGAAGGCACAAAACAAACAGCTAGTCATCCTAAATTAGCTGGCATATAATACTAGAGCAAACAACTGTAAATTATAAGCATGGTAGTGACAGGGACTATATTATGTTGTAAAGACAAATATTCATGAGTATGTGATATTCATGAGTTGTGACAAAAGTTGAGATGTTATGACAAAAGTTGATATTCATGAATTATAAATTAGCTGTACAGTACTGTATTGCATCAGGTTGTTACCAAACTACTTGCTGTTTTTTTTTAAAATGCAAAAGGGAAAGGAAATCAGTCAGCGCTCTGCATTTGTCCATTGAATCATTACTCACAGCATTTGACACTTGGTCCATGATTGGATAATAAGTCTCTCACTTATCAACTAAATTCTAGCAAAATTACAAGGCATTTGTGCGAAAGCACATGATAGCAATTGTTTTTAACTACCTCTATAGAAGCAGGTTTCTCTGATACGTCTTGAGTTGTACTCGTTGTTCCTGAAATTGGTCCGGATGCCTACAAAACAATGCATTGCGGTGAACTGAGACACAAATCCTTGAGATAATAACAGGCAGAATTTATGTTGATATCATTACACAAATCCTTGAGATAATAACATTGCGGGTTGGAGATGTGTCTCACCGATGTGGGAGGCAGAGCTGCGGCGGAGGCGTAGGACGCCGTCGGGTGGAGGTGGGCGGCGGTGAAGTATCTCCTCGTGGCCGCGCGGTCTCTCCGCGCAGAGCCCTCCGTC
Organism: Poa pratensis; assembly: GCA_947311845.1. Lineage (NCBI taxonomy): Eukaryota > Viridiplantae > Streptophyta > Magnoliopsida > Poales > Poaceae > Poa > Poa pratensis. Next base: position 35,793,180 of record CAMZMU010000043.1, read on the forward strand.
GGCCAGGAAGCGGCGGGCAGGCTCCCTCGACGTGGTGCCGCGCATCGTGGTAGCCGCGATGCACGTGCGCGCCGGTGAGTGAGCGAGTCAGGCGTGGTTCCGGGGCGCTCCGTCGATGTGGAGGCGCGGGGATGCGGCGGAGGGTGGGGATGCGGCGGTCGTCGATGACGATGCGCGCGGCCACGAGCGGGTCGGCCTCGGCGACGAAGAAGCAGGTGACGAGGCCGTCGAGGGAACGCTGCTCCGTGTCACCGGAGACGACGGGGGCGGCGAGGAGGGCGTTGAGCCATGAGCCTCCGCGAAGAGGTCGCCGTCCCCGTGCTCCTCCACGGCCCGACCGCCGGAGGTCAAAGTTAGGATCTTTGGGGGAAAAAGGAATTGATCTCCCTCGTCATGAAAGAAATGTGGAGCACGGCGGCGCGGGAGGGGCGGAGCAGGCGGCGCGGGAGGGGCGGAGCAGGCGGCCGGGAGGCGGCGCGGTACGGGGAGAGGCTGGTGGGAGGACGTTTGACTTCAGGTGAAAAAGAGTAGGGGGTTTTTGCAAAAAAAACACAGCGAACACTAATTCGGGTCGGAGGGAGTACTTCTTTTCCCTTGGTATATAAAGGTGTGAGGACTCGGCTTGTAAGGACACAGGAGAACACTTGTGAACAAGTTCATACACTCATAAGAAAATACACAGCACATGGGGCTATTATCCCACGAAGGCTTGAGCCTGGATGAATCCTTATATTCTTGAGCTCATCCGATACAACCCCATGAACCGCGAACTCACACGCCCATCGTCTGATATACCCTGGATACATTCACTACTACAGATATGATTTGGTGGGACGCCGTGTACAGACGGTTTCTTTGGAGCCGTCTGCGAAAAGATTGTTTCAGACGGCTCTAAATAAGAACCGTCTGTGATAGTGCCGAGCCCCATCTGTATTACTAGTACAGATGGCTTGTATTTGGAGCCGTCTATAATAAAAACCAGTTCTACAGACGGCTCAAAAATTCAGCCGTCTATAATAATAGTATAGACGGCTCGTATTTGGAGCCGTCTGTAAAAAAACCGTGTCACAGACGGCCCGAAATGTGAGCCGTCTGTACTATAATACAGACGGCTCGTATTTGCTACCGTCTGTAAAAAAGCAATATCACAGACGGCTCCAAATTTGAGTCGTCTGTATTAGTAGTACAGATGACTCATATTTAGAGCCGTCTGTGAAAATAGTCGGGAGAGGTGGAGCCGTCTGTACTATTACAGTACATTTATTACAGTGCATCATCCCCTACCTCCAGATCGAAGCAGAGCAGTGAACCGTGAACAGCGAGCAGCTTTTGGAGGAGGGGTCTATTTTGACCAAAAAATTGTTAGATTTCGGTGAAAGCTTGACGATTCATTGGCATTTGTTTCTCCAAGGTAAGCATTATGTTAGATGGTCTAGATTTTGCTTTGGGGAGCTAGCTAGCTAGATCTAGAGATCTAGATCTAGGTTTTGTTCTATTCATTAGGTGATGTAGTCTTGAGAGATATTAGTTATGATGTAGTCTTGAGAGATATTAGTTATAATTTAGTCTTGAGAGATCAACTATATCTACATCTAGACTTAGTTTTTTCATGATGATTTAGAATATATTAGTTGTTCTAAGCTCAAAGTGTAGTTGAAGGTTGTATAAAGCTTTAATCTAGTGTTAATGTTGATAAATTTTGGATTTTTGGTATATAAACATAAAATTATCAATAACTATATAGTATTTATAACAAGTTTTGAATTCATATTTTCCCTTAATTTAGGTATTCATGTATATAATTAATATAACGGTAATCATTAATTATTTTCGTATTAGTTGTCATTTTTGTATGGATCATTCAATCATGCTTGCATGGTAGCCCCATTTTTTTGACTAAAACATTGGTTGCTCTATTTTATTAGGTTGATTTGACATTAATTTACTTTGTGCATTGTAGATAGATCGTGGCTGGATGTACGGTTCGCGTACGAACCAAGGGTTCCTTGATTGTGTGACGACTTTTCTGGAAGCTGCCGAGAAGGATCGATTGGAGAAGGGTGTTGAATTTATATATTGTCCTTGGTGTGATTGTAGAAACGAAAGATCATTTCTTAGACAGAACGCAGCCCTACAGATCCAAGCGCACTTGATTATCAGGGGCTTCAAACCGGACTACACGTGTGGACCAAACATGGTGAAGAGCAGAATGTTTTACATGAAGACGTTGGTATCGTCGAAGAACCCGAAGTCGACGTAAGAAGAGAAGATGACGAGGAATTTGGTGCAGATGATGATGACTGTGGTGCTGCAAGCGACGATGATAGGTTGGATCAGATGCTGGTTGATGCAGACATGAACTTGAGGACTCAGAGACCTTAACAGATTCATGCGGTTGGTCGAGGACTCGGAGAAGCCGTTGTTCCCTGGATGCAAACCGGAATACACGAAGTTGTCATCCGTGCTTGAACTACTTAAATTGAAAGCAAGCGACGGTTGGTCGGACAAGAGTTTCACGACGCTATTAGTAGTCTTATCGGACTTGCTTCCGGATGGAAACGAGCTGCCCAAATGCACATATGAAGCAAAGCAAGTTCTTTGTCCATTGGGGATGGATGTAGAAAGGATACATGCATGTCCGAACAACTGCATCCTCTACCGTAAAGATCTATCAGACTTGCAGTCATGTCCAGTGTGCAAAGCATCCCATACAAGCATAAGAGTCAATTAGACGACGAGGAGGTGCAGAAAGGGATTCATGCTAAGGTGGTGTGGTATCTGCCTATAATTCTGTGTCTTAAGCGTCTGTTTGCGAATCGAAAAGAGGCCAAATTGTTGTGCTGGCACTCGGAGGGCCGCAAGCAAGATGGAAAGCTAAGGCACCTGCTAATTCTCCCCAGTGGAGAAACATCGACACGACCTTCGATGACTTTGGTGCAGAACCGAGGAATATAAGGTTTGCTTTGAGCACGGACAGGATGAATCCTTTTGGGGACATGAGGAGCAGGCACAACACTTGGCCAGTTGTTCTAAGTATTTACAGCCTACCTCCTTGGCTGTGTATGAAAATGAAGTACTTGATGATGACGTTGCTTATTCTTGGCCCAAAACAACCTGGAACGATATTGATGTGTATACCTAAGACCATTGGTGGAAGATCTAAAAACATTGTGGAACGAAGGGGAGCAAATATGGGATGCGCACAAAAGGGAGAGTTTCACTCTACGCGCCCTGTTGTTCTGCACGATCAATGATTTGCCTGCACTACGCAACCTTTCGGGCCAGAGTAAAGAACCAGACACGGCGTGCCCTCATTGCTTAGATGGTACCGCGAGTAAGTGGCTTCCCAAATTGCCCAAAACGGTGTTCATGCGACACCGTAGGTTCCTTAACAGGTATCATCCGTACTGCAACATGGAGGAACAATTCGACGGAACGAGGGAGAGAGATTTATGTCCAAGGCACTACAGTGGTCAGGAGGTGCATAATATGGTTAAAGATATCGATGTTGTGTTTGGAAAGCGGAGTAAAAATCTAAGGATACTTGTGGCATGTAGAAGAAGAGGTCGATATTGTGGGAGCTACCGTATTGGAAGCACCTTGAAGTTCGCCACTGCATTGAGGTCATGCATGTAGAGAAGAACGTGTGCGAAAGCTTGGTTGGTCTCTTACTTAATATTCCAGGCAAGACGAAGGATGGGCTTAACGCAAGGCTTGACTTGGTTGAATTGAATATCAGGCCCGAGTTGGCACCTGAGCCCTCCGAAAAAGGTAAAACGAGGCTCCCTCCGGCCTGCTATAATCTGAAAAAGTCCGAGAGAACTGAACTGTGCTGGTGCTTGCATGGTGTGAAAGTTCCGTCCGGTTACTCCGCCAACATCAAGAAACTTGTTTCGATGCAAGATTTGAAATTGGTTGGCATGAAGTCCCATGATTGCCACGTGCTGATGACACATATGCTTCCTGTTGCAATCCGAAATATCCTGCCGATCTATCTCCGAGACACAATCACCAAGCTGTGTTACTTCTTCAACACAATTTCTCAGCAGGTCATCGATCCCGAAGCACTTAATGATTTACAGGCCGATGTGGTGAAGACAAGGTGTCATCTTGAGATGTACTTTCCTCCGTCGTTTTTCGGTATCATGGAAACTTTAACCGTTCACCTCGTGAGAGAGATAAAGATATGCGGCCCTGTATTCCTACGTCCCGTTTGAGAGGTACATGGGAATTCTCAAGAAGTATGTACGGAATCGATCTTGTCCGAAGGGCAGCATCGTCCAAGGTTACACAACCGAAGAGGTAATCGAGTTCTGCATCGATTACATGGAGCAGCTCAAACCAATTGGTGTGCCCACGTCTCGCCATGAGGGGAGACTGGATGGCAAGGGGACCATAGGTAGGAAATCAATTATTGCTGACTTTGCCATGTTATCGAAAGCCCATTTCACGGTCATGCAACACATGACTGAAGTAGAGCCTCATACCAAAGTGCATAAGGACGTGTTACGCAGAGAGAATCCAGGCCGTACGGATGCTTGGATCACAAGACAGCACAACCGCAGCTTCAACAACTGGTTGGCAGTGCGATTCAGTAATAATAGTTCAACAGAGGACAATATTGGCTGGTTGGCAAGATGGCCAAATCACAAAGTCGTGACATTTGAAGCATACGACATAAATGGCAGGTATTCAGATGTTTCTGCTTATTTATGTAGATGACATTATTGTGACCGGTTCTTCAGACACAGCTGTTACAGCTCTTCTTCAGAATTTGAGTCATGAGTTTGCTCTTAAGGATCTTGGTGAGCTTCACTATTTTCTGGGTCTTGAAGTTCACAAACATTCAATGGCTTATTGTTGAATCAGGAAAAATATGCCACAGATTTACTTACATGAGTTGGGATGACTACATGCACATCATGTCCAACACCATTGTCCAGTACTGATACTTTATCATTGCATGATGGCTCTCCTCTTGGTTCTGAGGATAGCACACACTACAGGAGTATAGTAGGAGCTCTTCAGTATTTGACACTTACACGACCTGATTTGTCCTTTTCAGTTAGTAAGGTATGTCAGTTTCTTCATGCTCCAACTACTGCTCACTGGACTGCAGTTAAAAGGATATTGAGGTATATACATGGTACATGCACAGTTGGCCTAACTTTTCAGCAGTCGCCCTCTACATTGCTCAGTGCATTTTCAGATGCTGATTGGGCTGGTGATTTAGATGACAGACGTTCTACTGGAGGTTTTGCTGTTTTCTTTGGTCCCAATCTTATCTCTTGGAGTGCCAGGAAGCAACCCACAGTGTCACTCTCTAGTACAGAGGCTGAATACAAGGCTCTTGCAAATGCTACTGCTGAATTGATTTGGGTTGAATCTCTTGTTCGAGAGCTAGGTGTACATCTACAGGAGAAGCCTTGCTTATGGTGTGATAATCTTGGTGCTACTTTTCTGTCTGCTAATCCTGTCTTTCATGCTCGCACCAAGCACATTGAAATTGATTTCTATTTTGTTCGAGAACGAGTAGCCAGCAAACAACTTGATGTTAGGTTAATCTCCAGCAAGGATCAGATTGCAGATGGTTTTACCAAGACTTTATGTACTAAAAAGCTTGATGAGTTTAAACGTAATCTTAACCTTTCCAAGGTTTAGATTAAGGGGGAGTGTTGGAGTTTGTAACCCATACGTATATGGTATGGAATAGTATTCCAACCGTATACGTGCCCACATGTACAATGCCACGGGTGGGGCTTTTTCACCCTACTATAAACATGCAACCGATCGGCCCTAGGGGCAACGATCGTTCTCCCATAATCTAACATTGGATTCGTCGACCCACAGGTCGTATGTGAACCTTCGATCCGATGAACTCCAGGGGAGGTCGAGCAATACGTCGCGGAGTCCATGGTCGCCCTCTCTGGATCGAAGCACCTTATTCTTCTACCGTACAACTACGGAGACCATTGGATGATAGTTTGTATCTTTCCACACAATCAACATTGCATATACATGGACTTGTTGTACAGAGAAGAAGATATGTATCAATCTCTGAAAGACTTGTTGAACCGGGCGTTCGCGAGGTATGTATCGATGGGCGGGATTATACGGAATAAAGATCCTAAACCTTCGGCGACCCACCAACATAAGTTCCATGTAACAATTCCACCGTCGCACATCAATTTACCGTTATATATAATATGCATTCCATAGAACTAAATGTACCGTGCACGAATTTTTGCAGTGTCACAGGAAGCCGGAGGGCACCAACGTCTGTGGATTCTATGTTGCCCAGGGAATGCTGGAAATCATGGCTCTAGTCCACCAATATATCCGCCGGTTAGTGTAATTATAGTATATTAAAATGCATTTTTCATGGTTGTGTCTAACTATTTTAAGTTTATTCTACAGACATATAAATTTCCTACAGATCCTATGTCGAACAATGGTCGCATGTATATTCTAAGAAGGCTCGCTGGTTTCATAGTTGGACAGGTCCTAAAGGACACCGATGAGTTTTATAATGTCGAAAACTTTATCCCGACGGAACAACGAAGTATGCTTTGTAATATTGACAATTTAATTTTGTTTATGTGTATGATTTGATATGTGTGACTTTGTGACATTGAATGTATATATGTTCAATCTACTGTGCGTATGGAGTTTGAATGTATATATGTTCAATCTATGCCATGTGTTGTGGAGCGTATTACCTACACCCCAAGCAAGTGGATCACACATTTTCTCTCATCATTTTCTTGCTCGTGGTGCCAGGCACCATGAGCAGTGGTATGAAGGAAATATGCCCTAGAGGCAATAATAAAGTTGTATTATTCAGTATTTCCTCGTTCATAATTAAGTTTATATTCTATGCTAGAATTGTATTAGCTCCGGATATTGTGATATTGGAGGAAAACCTATTGCATGTGTGGAATAATAAACAACATATAAAGACATCCCTAGTCTTGCCTCTATGACTAGTACATGTGATAATGATAGTCATGTTTTCCTGACTATGGTGCAAAGAGCAAAGTTGTTGTGAGGTTGCTATTATCACATATAAGTATTATTGTTGGAGATACAATGTACTGTATGGACCCCAAGTGATATACCGTGAAACACATCGTTGATATAGTTATCGGTAGTTTCTCAATGACAATGTATTACCGTTACTAAGTTCGTTCGACCATGATCCTATTATGAGCTTGCATATGATATGGACGTGACAAGTTCTTCAAACGTCATCTCGTGACCGAGTGATTATAAAGATGAGCTTTATTCGTTCCGGATAATATGGCAAAGCGTCATTTTATGTGATCATGGGAATTGCTACTCCGACGATGGAGAGGTACCCTCTGGGCCCACTCATGTATCATGTTGTTCGTCATCGTCTGGCCAGACACGTGGCTAAGTTGTTAGTCACAGGAACATCGATGATACGGATATGAGTAAAGGGGACATGTCGGGAAACGGTGATAACGTTATAGTTTCACCCCGGGTGATGTCAAGTATCGATAAGCAATGTGACGGGTATCGTAAGTAATACGGGAAGGTTCACACGACTAAGAACTTCGTGTTATGTGTGGGGATCGTTGCGGTTATCAAGCGCTCGACATCGATCATTGTCGCGGAATGAGTTTCCGGACATGTCGACATATATCCGAACCCATAGGGTCACACACTTAAGAGCTTAGCAACTTGTTGAATGTGAGTGTAGTTGAAGATAAAGAAGTAAAGTAGTTCCGAAGGTTGTTCGGAAGGTCTCAGAACATTCCGGAGGTGTCCGGAGAGTGTCCGGGAGTGATACGGAATGGTTCCGGTCATTTATGGAAAGTACCGGAAGGATCTAGATTTATTCCGGAAAGTTTCGGAAGGTTCCGGAATTTTTCGGATAGTCGGAAGGGTCCGGATGGTGGTGGCATGAAGTGGCACCATGGGCCAAGGGCCCATGGGCCCTTGCTGGCCGGCACCCAAGGTGGGAGGGAAGAGTCCAAGGGCTGGACTCTTCCCCCCTTGGCCGAATTGGGAAGGAGGAGTCCAAGAGCTGGACTCTCCCCTTCCAAGTCGGTTTGGGAGGAGAAGTCCAGCCCCAGGACTCCTCCCCCCTTGGCCGGCTGGACTACTATATAAAGGGGAGGGAGGGGGCTGGCTAGATCATCACAATTGCCCAAAGCCTACCGCTCCCCCAAACCCTAGGGCGCCTCCCTCTCCTCCATAGCCGGCGACACCTCTTCCCTCTCAGAGTGTTGACCCCCTACTTCTTCCTCGGCCCTGCCCTCCCTTGCTGTGATCATCATCGACACCATCGGAGGTCCGCCGCGGAGATCTACTTCCTCTTCGTCCTCTCGGAGTGCTGTCGGAATTCTGCTCCGTCTAGATCTAATCTATTCGGTCCTGCGGAAGCGCTCCCGAATCTTCACCGACACGTTCCCGCTTCGACGGTGTGCTTGATCACACTTCGACGCGGCGTTGCTGATATCGTACGTGTGGATACCGTGGAGGTGTTGCACGTGCGACACTTGTTGCGGGGATCGACTTGATCTTCATCAACCTCGTCATCGACAAAATCCGCTAGTTCGATCTTCGAGGGTATGTGTCGTTGCCTCATCTCTCGCATATGATCTTGGATATGCGTAGGGAAGTTTTTGTTTTCAGTACGCGTTCCCCAACAGTTGTATCAGAGCGGTCTATATATGCGTAGATGCAAGGTACGATAGAGGTCATGAGATTGACCGGCAACATTAATCTTGATAAGTTACCCCTCTTTACTATTTCGGTCTTGGCGGTATTGTGGGATGCAGAGGCCCGGACCAACATTACTCGTACGCTTACGAGAGACCGGTTCTACGCTCAACATGCAACTTGTATTGCATAAGCAGCGGCGGGTGTCAGTCGCTCCCACTTTAGTCAAGTAATCAAAACTGTAATCAGTGGGCCATGTGGTGGTTGATCCACACGGGGGTCACGCGTATGATCGAGGTTTAGAGTTAGGATTTGGTTCTTCGGAGCTATTGTTTAACTCACCCCGAGAGTCAAATAACTATCTCGAGAAATTTGCTAAACAACCACGTAGGTAGCAACGGTTTGCAACGCAACCCTAGCAGCCACGTAATCCAGTAAAAACTTGAAGTAGAGGCGTCTAACTTGTTTTTGCAGGGAGTGATGTGATATAGCTGAAGTTTGCAATGTGATGTTGAGATGTATTGTATTGTAATCTTCGTACGGCATGAGTGGCTGGAGCTACTATGATTGTCACTTAATTATTGTAATCGACAAAGAGAAGCCATGTTGTATTTACTTTATTAGCTAGTAGTAGCAATAGTAGTAGTTGCAAGCAATGGCGGTGATGATCAAGCAACGATGGACCTCGATACTATGCCGACGGTGAAGGAGGTGTCCGGCGCCGGAAGATGTTGAAGATGGAGATCGACGACATGAAGGGCTATACCATATCACTATAATTATGAATTGCATGTGATGTTAATCCCTTTCTGCACTTTGTTTGTTGCGTGGCAGTAGTAACAAATAGGGTGATCCCTCACATAAAATATCAAGTTCGTGTTCTCCCTTGGTTAGGCAACATGCCATGAGTTCCTCGAACGGTGTGTGCGTCATGTCACATGAGCACCCCGGCGATGTTCTCTACATGGGTGTGAATCGTCTCTCGCACTGCCGGTGTACTGAGGTTGTCTTGACGTTCGACAAAGATCGTCTTTAGTTCGGAACACAAGAATCGAAAGATTAACAAGAGTCATATAGTTGATATGATTGGTATGATGGCCTACCGGTGTTACTCCCCGGCATGTGATGTCACATCAATGTCGAGTGAGTACTACATGGATCTTGAATCACTAAATATCAATCATGAGGGATATTGGTTTTAGTGGGAGTTGCTCAATAATTAAAATTGTTTAATTTGTAGTAACCCATTAATTATGAAACAATGTCTAAGTGTATTTTACCAATCGTTGTAGATCAATGGCTCGCAACAACAACAACTTCCGATAGCTGCGATCTTAGAGAAAGAAAAACTGAAAGAATCTGGAAACAACTTTGTGGACTGGTACCGCAATGTTAGAATTGTACTAAAAGGTGCTAAGAAAGAGTATGTCTTGGAAGCAACCCTCGGAGATCCTCCTCCAGAAAATGCCACTGAGATGGCGCAAAATGTTTATCAGACACGTAGTGATGACTACATCATTGTTCAGTGTGCCATACTTGCTGCCATGGAACCCAACCTTCAAAAGAGGTTTGAGGACTGGGGTCCATATGAGACAATCATTGAGCTGAAAGGCATGTTTCAGCAACAGGCTAGAGCTGAAAGATATGAGATATCTCAAGCAGTTCTGGATTGCAAGATGGCTGAAGGAAGCTCGGTTAGTGCCCATGTAATCAAGTTGCACGGGTATGTCCAAAGGTTAGAAGCGTTGGGCGTTCCCTTTCCTGCAGAACTTGGAACTGACATAATCCTGAATTCACTCCGCCCAGCTTCGCTGGTTTTGTCATGAACTTCAACATGCATGGGATGAATAAAACACTGGGTGAATTGTTCGCGATGTTGAAGGTGGCTGAAAAGGACATACAGAAGGACGCCAATCATGTGATGATGGTGAAGAAAACTACTCACTTCAAGAAGAAAGCTGGGAAGAAGAAGAAGGGCAGCTCTAAGGCTACGGGTGAAGCCCGCGCGCCTGGGAAGAGCAAGGCTCCTAAATCTAATCCAAAGCAAGATGCTGAGTGTTTCTTCTGTAAGGAGAAGGGTCATTGGAAGAGGAATTGCCCAAAGTACTTAGCAGAGAAGAAGAAGACTGGAACGTCCAGCTCAGGTATATTTGATATACATGTTATCGATGTTTTCTTATCGAGCCCTAAAAGTAATTCTTGGGTATTTGATACCGGATCGGTTGCTAATATTTGCAACTCGATGCAGGAACTACGGAGAATTAGGATGCTTGAGAAGAACGAGGTGACGATGCGCGTCGGGAACGGAGCGAGAGTTTCGGTGGTCGCCGTCGGCACAATGCCTCTACATCTACCTTCGGGATTGATATTAGAACTTAGTAATTGTTACTTTGTGCCGGCATTATGTAAGAATATTATATCAGGATATTGTATCTTACGAGATGGTTACACTTTTAAATCAGAGAATAATGGTTGTTCGATTTATAAGAGTAATGTCTTTTATTGCCATGCTCCCATTTGGAATGGGTTGTTCTATATTGATCTCGATAGTGATACACACATCCATAACACTGACGCTAAACATCGAAAGATTGATGAGTTGAATACCACTTACCTGTGGACTGCCGGTTATGTCATATTGGACACAAACGCATGAAGAAACTCCATAGTGATGTAATTTTGAAGTCATTTGATTTTGAATCGTTTGACACTTGCGAAGCCTGTCTGATGGGAAAAATGACTAAAACTCCGTTCAAAGGTTTTGTTGAACGAGCGTGTGGACTATTGGAAATCATTCATACTGATGTTTGTGGTCCAATGAGTATACCCGCGCGCGGTGGATTCCTCTACTTTATAACCTTCACTGATGATATCAGTCGGTACGGCTATATCTATCTTATGAAGAATAAATCTGAGACATTTGAAAAGTTCAAAGAATTTCAGAGTGAAGTAGAGAATCAACGTGGCAAGAAAATAAATTTCTACGATCGGATCGTGGAGGGGAATATTTGAGTCACGAGTTTAGCGAACATCTGAAGAGCTGTGGAATTGTTCCACAACTTACGCCACCCGGGACGCCACAGCGTAATGGTGTGTCCGAGAGACGTAATCGAACCTTGTTGGACATGGTGAGATCGATGATGTCATTAACTGATCTGCCTTTGTCATTTTGGAGATATGCTTTAGAGACTGCTGCGTTTACACTGAATAGAGCGCCATCGAAATCCGTTGAAGCGACACCGTTTGAAATCTGGTTTGACAAGAAGCCGAACGTGTCATTTCTTAAAATTTGGGGCTGCGATGCTTATGTAAAGAAGTTACAACCGAATAAGCTCGAACCCAAATCGGAAAAGTGCGTCTTTGTAGGTTATCCTAGAGAAACCGCTAGGTATTTCTTCTACAATAAAACCGAAGGCAAAGTGTTTGTCGCCAAGAATGGCGTATTTCTCGAGAAGGAGTTTCTCGCGAAAGGTTTGAGTGGGAGGACAATACAACTTGATGAGGTTATTGAACCTGAGGAAGTAGAGCAAAGTAGCGCAGCTCCGGAAGCCGTTCCGGGGATGCCTGCGCGCCTACGACCCCGGCACCCACTAGTGGAGTGGCACCGGAAATCGAGCATCGTATTGAACCACGTAGATCGGAGAGAATTCGCAATCAAATTTTGAATTTGGAGAGCGAAGTCTTATTGTTGGACAATGATGAACCGACTACATACAAAGAAGCAATGATGGGCCCTGACTCCGTTAAATGGCAAGAAGCCATGAAATCCGAGATAGAATCCATGTACGAGAATCAAGTTTGGAACTTGATAGACCCTCCTGAAGGCGTAAGGCCTATAGAGTGTAAATGGATCTATAAGAAGAAAACAGATGCTGATGGAAATGTTTCTGTCTATAAGGCACGACTTGTCGCAAAGGGGTTTCGGCAAGTTCAAGGAATTGACTACGATGAGACTTTCTCTCCCGTAGCGATGCTAAAATCTGTACGGATATTATTAGCAATAGCTGCGTATTTCGATTACGAGATATGGCAGATGGATGTCAAAACAGCGTTTCTTAACGGAAAGCTCTCCGAGGATGTATACATGATACAACCCGAAGGTTTTTTCGATCCGACAAACGCTAATAAGGTGTGCAAACTTCAGCGTTCCATATATGGACTGAAGCAAGCATCACGGAGTTGGAATCTTCGCTTTGATGAAGTAGTCAAAGGGTTTGGCTTCATCAAGAACGACGAAGAGGCTTGTGTTTACAAGAAAGTAAGTGGGAGCGCACTAGCATTTCTAGTTCTATATGTGGATGACATATTGTTAATTGGAAATGATATACCTTTTCTTAACACTGTAAAAGAATATTTAAAGAAAAGTTTTTCGATGAAAGACTTAGGCAAAGCCGCGTACATATTACGCATAAAGATCTATAGAGATAGATCCTGGCGCCTAATAGGGCTTAGCCAAAGTACATATCTAGACAAAGTCTTGAAGAGGTTCAAGATGGAGGATTCCAAGAAAGGGTCTCTTCCGGTAGTGAGTGGCAAATCACTAAGCAATAAGCAATGTCCTTTGACAATTGATGAGCGTGAATATATGAACAGTGTTCCATATGCTTCGGCAATTGGTTCGATCATGTATGCCATGATATGTACACGACCAGACGTGTCCTTTGCTCTAAGTGTTACGAGCAGATACCAGAGTGATCCAGGTAAGGATCACTGGACAGCAGTGAAAATGATCCTGAAGTACTTGCGAAGGACTAAGGACATGTTTCTCGTTTATGGAGGTGATAAGCTGCTCGTTGCAAAGGGTTACACCGATGCTAGCTTCATTACTGATCCTGATGATTTCAAATCTCAATCGGGCTATGTGTTTATTTTAAACGGAGGTGCGGTGAGCTGGAAGAGTTCTAAGCAAGATACGGTTGCGGATTCTACAACGGAAGCGGAGTACATCGCAGCGGCTGAAGCTGCTAAGGAGGGCGTTTGGATGAAGAAGTTCTTAATTGAGCTTGGTGTGGTTCCAAGTGCGCTAGGGCCAATGGAGATCTATTGTGACAACAATGGTGCCATAGCTCAAGCCAAGGAACCAAGGTCCCACCAGAAAAACAAACATGTACAACGCAGATTTCACCTCATACGCCAGTTCGTGAATGATGGTGATATCAGGATGTGTAAAATTCATACGGATCTGAATGTGTCTGATCCTTTGACAAAGCCTATGCCGCTTGCAAAGCATGAACTACACCGGAATGCCATAGGTGTGAGAATGCTAAATTGTAAACTAGATAATTGACTCTAGTGCAAGTGGGAGACTGAAGGAAATATACCATAGAGGCAATAATAAAGTTGTATTATTCAGTATTTCCTCGTTCATAATTAAGTTTATATTCTATGCTAGAATTGCATTAGCTCCGGATATTGTGATATTGGAGAAAACCTATTGCATGTGTGGAAAAAAACAACATATAAAGACATCCCTAGTCTTGCTCTATGACTAGTACATGTGATAATGATAGTCCTGTTTTCCTGACTATGGTGCAAAGAGCAAAGTTGTTGCGAGGTTGCTATTATCACATGTGAGTATTATTGTTGGAGATACAATGTACTGGATGGACCCCAAGTGATATACCGTGAAACACATCGTTGATATAGTTATCGGTAGTTTCTCAATGACAATGTATTACCGTTACTAAGTTCGTTCGACCATGATCCTATTATGAGCTTGCATATGATATGGACGTGACAAGTTCTTCAAACGTCATCTCGTGACTGAGTGATTATAAAGATGAGCTTTGTTCGTTCCGGATAATATGGCAAACGTCATTTTATGTGATCATGGGAATTGCTACTCCGACGATGGAGAGATACCCTCTAGGCCCACTCATGTATCATGTTGTTCGTCATCGTCTGGCCAGACACGTGGCTAAGTTGTTAGTCACAGGAACATCGATGATACGGATATGAGTAAAGGGGACATGCCGGGAAACGGGGATAACGTTATAGTTTCACCCCGGGTGATGTCAAGTATCGATAAGCAATGCGACGGGTATCGTAAGTAATACGGGAAGGTTCACACGACTAAGAACTTCGTGTTATGTGTGGGGATCGTTGCGGTGATCAAGCGCTCGACATCGATCATTGTCGCGGAATGAGTTTCCGGACATGTCCACATATATCCGAACCCATAGGGTCACACACTTAAGAGCTTAGCAACTTGTTGAATGTGAGTGTGGTTGAAGATAAAGAAGAAAAGTAGTTCCGAAGGTTGTTCGGAAGGTCTCGGAACATTCCGGAGGTGTCCGGAGAGTGTCCGGGAGTGATACGGAATGGTTCCGGTCATTTATGGAAAGTACCGGAAGGATCTAAATTTATTCCGGAAAGTTTCGGAAGGTTCCGGAATTTTTCGGAGAGTCGGAAGGGTCCGGATGGTGGTGGCATGAAGTGGCACCATGGGCCAAGGGCCCATGGGCCCTTGCTGGCCGGCGCCCAAGGTGGGAGGGAAGAGTCCAAGGGCTGGACTCTTCCCCCCTTGGCCGAATTGGGAAGGAGGAGTCCAAGAGCTGGACTCTCCCCTTCCAAGTCGGTTTGGGAGGAGAAGTCCAGCCCCAGGACTCCTCCCCCCTTGGCCGACTGGGCTACTATATAAAGGGGAGGGAGGGGGCCGGCTAGATTATCACAATTGCCCAAAGCCAGCCGCTCCCCCAAACCCTAGGGCGCCTCCCTCTCCTCCATAGCCGGCGACACCTCTCCCCTCTCGGAGTGCTGACGCCCTGCTTCTTCCTCGGCCCTGCCCTCCCTTGCTGTGATCATCATCGACACCATCGGAGGTCCGCTGCGGAGATCTACTTCCTCTTCGTCCTCTCGGAGTGCTGCCGGAATTCTGCTCCGTCTAGATCTAATCTATTCGGTCCCGCGGAAGCGCTGCCGAATCTTCACCGACACGTTCCCGCTTCGACGGTGTGCTTGATCACACTTCGACGCGGCGTTGCTGATCTCGTACGTGTGGATACCGTGGAGGTGTTGCACGTGCGACACTTGTTCGTGGGAGCTGTCCGTGTTCGCGGGATAATACATCTCCTCGCGACTAGACGAGTCTAGTTGCGGGGATCGACTTGATCTTCATCAACCTCGTCATCGACAAAATCCGCTAGTTCGATCTTCGAGGGTATATGTCGTTGCCTCACCTCTCGCATATGATCTTGGTTATGCGTAGGAAATTTTTTGTTTTCAGTACGCGTTCCCCAACATGGTACTGTAACCGGTGAATCATCGTCCCTTTCATCTCCGCCGCTGCAAGTCCAACATGGGTTCCAGCACGGACCGAGCGAGGAAGGCCTTGGACGCCATGAAGTTGCTCGGCTTCTCCAGGACGCAGGCCGCCCCATGCTCAAGCAGCTCTTCAACAACAACTGGGAGCCCATCGAGGACGAGTGCTACCGCGCCCTCGCCAACGGCATCCTCGACGCGCAGGACTCCAAATAAAAGAAGACGTGCTGGAGTGCCCCATTTGCTTCACACATTGGTCGCGGCCGGAGATCTTCAATGCAAGAACGGGCATGGTGCATGCGCCAACTACTGCATCCGCTTAAATAGGAAGTGTTGGGGCTGCAGTGAGCCTATCAGCGACTTCCGGAACCGACAACTGGAGAACGTCCTGGCCGCCATGATCACCCCTAGCAAGTTCAAGAAGTTCGGTTACAGAGAGAGATGACGCCTTTGTCGAGGATGAAGGAGGGCGTGGAAAGGAAGGAGCATCTGTTGATAACCAAGCTAAGAGTAATTATCCAATGGAGAAGAAAGGAGCATGCATGTACTGATCGAGAGGTTGGCTACCAGTTGGGAAGCGGGGTTTGGTTTGGAGTCCTGCGCATAGAGGATGGCGTCGGTCAGAGCGCGGTAGCACTCGTCCTCGATGGGCTACCAGTTGTTGTTGAAGAGCTTGAAGAGCTGCTTGAGCACGGGGGCGGCTAGCATTTGTACAGACGGCTCTAATTTGGAACCGTCTTTACAAATTCATTTGTACAGACGGTTCCAATCAAGAGCCGTCTGTACAACATAAATAGTACAGACGACTCGTAATTGGAGCCGTCTGTACTATTAGTGTATCACAGACAGAGTCGGCTCCAATGAACTTTGGTGGGACGCCTCCCAGTTTGGAGCTGTATGTACAAATGATTTGTACAGACGGCTTGTAGTTGGAGCCGTCTGTAGAAATGATTTGTACAGACGGTATAAGACCCGTCTATACAAATCTGATTTGTACAGACTCTTTTCCACAGACGGTACGAAAAAGTGTTCCGCACCGGGGTTACGAACCGTCTGTACAAATGCTTGTCCAGTAGTGATTGTCAGGAATCATCCCCCGACAGTTGCATTCTGCCTTGGCAACATGAGAATTGGGCACTTGGAAGACAGGTGATTCTTTTTTTTGTCACAAATCACACAGTCCAAAATAGCCGTGCATTCTTCTAACGAATGACCTTTCGTCTTGCATCTGAAGGAAAGAATGGCTCTGGGTTTTTTGATTTAAAGTAACTAGTTGACGTGCACGTGCAACGCACGTAAATAACTACTGCAATCAGTAAGCATAAATGAAGAAAAAACATATAGTGCCATAGTAGTACAAATGTTAGAAATTTTGGTAGTCGTGTTACAAGCAAGAAAACATTGTTATAAAATCCCATATAATTGTTTGATACATAGTTATTAGCTACAAATTCATTACATCTAACCCAAATGCAATGACGATTCTTGGACATAAAAGATTCTCATATGCTTCGTTCCTCCTCCAAGTTCCATGTCCAAAGATGACCTACAAATGACTTGTGAAAATAAACATTGAATTAGTAATCGTGCACTTGCAATGCACGTGTTCGGTAATGCAAATTAAATCATGAATATTAAAAGCAAAAGAAGTCTAGAACATCAAAATGTTTGCATTCATCCAGCCAAGACATTGATTATGTTTTAGTGCATCTTTATGTGACATGTTGCGTCTTATCGCATCATATATTTAGTTTATACAGGCTCCACTCTAGGCGGAAGGTTGTGAAATACTTCTTTATAAACTTGTTGCGTCCCTTCTAAGGATGTCCATCTGAAATATCATACCAAATCTGTTGAACCAAACGCATAACTCAATAATGAATTGTGCATACTCTTAATGAATGAAAAAACAATTCAGATGTGGCTGATGAATCAGGGAGTTATTTCAGCATTGGAGTCCATAAGTATCCGCATGAATAACAGACTAATAAACTATGTGATTTCCACTTCCTATTTAATAATTTTTATCTCTATATGTAAATCCATGGAAAAGCCAATGTAGTGATCGTAAAACCCATGTAAGAAAAATACTCCATTATGGATATATTTTATTCATGTACATGAAAATAGTCCCACAAATAAGTGCTAAATAAAACATTACCATGTTTGACTTGAGCGGCTGGTGTATCAGGAAAAAATAAGACCCAGAGAATGCAGTAGCTATTCACAGTAGTCAGATGATGATTCAAAGGAACGATCCTGGGACAAAAGTCAAACATACATGAATAAATAACCGTGGATGGAACTATGGAAGCTAGTTGGTCATTATTAACACCATATAAATTTCAACAACCTGCACAAAATAGGATCCGGTAAGGTCGCTTACCAGATCAGCAATGGATGCGGCCGGAACCTGAACGGACCAAGTCGTGCACAAACGCAGCATGGACTGGCGGTGCGGCCTGCCAAACCATGGCACGTTCTACTCGCATATGACAGTCACGACAGGCGACATCGACATTGGTCCAATTCCAGCTCGGATCTCAGTTCCGCACGGAGGCACACGGTAGTGGATCTAACCCTGCTTATCGGTGGTGATCCCTGGTAAAAACGCCAGTCGAGGTCAACACAGCTTAGGTCTCAGCGGCGCCAGAGAATCAGTGTTGGTGGCGGCGTCGTGCTGGGCGGCAATGCGGGCAGGGTTGCTGTGCGGCGGTGCGGGCAGGAAGAGGAGTTCAGGAGGGGACGCAGGCGTGTTTATTTTTCTTTTTCCTATACGTATCCAAAGATAACTCTTGGACCGGTCAAACGTGTTTGGTGCTCGACGTCGGAACAATCTGGATCGTTGATTCATAATTGAACGATTCAGATTTAAAGTGTTTGGTGCTCGACGTCGGGACAATCTGGATCATTAATTCACAATTGAACGATTCAGATTCAAAGTATCCCAACATGTTTGCTCTTTTAATAGTAGTATAGATGTACCTAAGTGGAGTTGGAATCCTATTCTTTTTAAAAAAGTAAAGGAGCGGGGTTGGAACTTATCTGAACTAGTGGGGTTGGAATCTTTAAAAATGAAGCCTCCTGCCAAACTTCCGTCGTCTAGGTCTCTTTGTAGGATGCCGCTTGCCTAATATATTCTCTGATACCTAGATGAAATGGTACGGTGTGTCAAACTTCGAATTTGCTATGTATCATCAAACGGAAATGTGGCACCCTGGACCATTAGCACGATTGTCACTATTGCAGATAAGCATCTGAGTTTGATCAGATTGGATTCTGATGTACAAGGACGAGCCGAAAGGTGACCCCTTTAACTTCATGCCGATCTTTTAGATCGGTGGCTGTAGGGTTCATGGATGGTGTCGGCGAGGCGGCGGCGGCGACTCCATCAGATGGGTTTTTCCTCCTGCTCTGTCCCCGTTGCTGTGGCGTTGTCTCCGGCGCCATGGTAGAGCAGAGAGGATGCGTCCAGGAGTACGTGCAGATGGTGGTCTGCACTGGTGACAGCTGGAAGATGGTGCACCTTGTGGTGGGTTCGTGGTTAGAGGCTGACGGTTCTGGTTCCCTACTCCAACATCGTCGTGCGGGGGTGCCAGTGCTGAAGTTCGATGGCGTGTCCGGGGTCGTGTTGCCCGGTCTGATTCTTTCAACGGCAATGGTTTGTCCTACGGCAAACTACTTAGGAGGTCCGAAAAGCTGATGATCAGCGATGGAACCGCGTCGAGCTCGGGTGAAGAGGTGATCTGTCTATTTTTTCTCTGGTGGCTGCTACGGTGGTGCCGAAGAAGATGGATAGGCGTCGGTTTGTCTCATAGGTTTACCCTATCTTTCCAGATCTGTAAGATCGGTGTATACGTATTTTGTATCTCGTATTTTATTTATCAATGAGAATCGTATTACCATGCAAAAAAAAAACTTCATGCCGATGTGGACGCCAAACCGCCACGGCGCGTTCAAGATAATGTACTCGTTTTGGCTTTGGCCTCCTCCTGCTACAGTCGAGAGCGGCGGAAAAGGCTCCACATCCGCCCCCCCTTCTTCCTCCCCTCCGGCGTCCTCGCCGGCGGCGTGGAGGAGGGGGACCCCTGTTCCCTTTAGTTTAGGTCTTCCTAGTAGTAGTGTTTAGCTCCTAAATAAAGGTTTGTTCCCTCCTTGCTTTCCCCGGCTCCGTCTTCGGTTCTGGCTTCGGTATGGTCATCGGCGGCAAGCATGTGAGTTATGTTTGTATCCACCTAAAGCGATTGGGTTGGATTCTTTTGGTTCCTTGTTTCGGGATTTGGTGCTCTGAGTCGTCGGGTGCTCCGGCGGCGGCAGATCTTTTGCCCTTTCCTGTTTCTGGGGTGTGTTTTCGGGCCGCCGGCCTCGCCGGCGGAAGCGGTTTCCTCTTCTGGACGGCTGGTCTCGTTGGTTCAATGGACGGCCGTCGCAGATCTTCACTTCCTCAACCAAATCCGGAGTGGTGGCTGTCGATGATCTTTCAGCGTTTTAGATGCATTCTGACTGGGCTCGGGATGCTGGCTCTGGCGGCGAAGAAAGGGTTCGACCTCACTCTGGAGATGGTTGGTTGGACTAGACTCGGGCTCCGTCGGTCGGCGAGCTTCGGGTCTGCAGTGCGGCCTCGAGCTTCGGTTGCCGGATGCAAAGAAGATGACAAAAAGGACCTTCTGTCCTTCATTTTAATTTCTTTCTGTTAAAGGGTCCGTATTGTAACTGGGGTTGTACTGTACTGGACTTTTAATACAATCCAGCCCTTTCGCAAAAAAAGTTATGAGAAACAATAGCACGCCAACTTTAAATTATTGAAAGCAATAAAAAAAATTAAAAGATGCAAAGTAGATGTGCACAGATGCTTTTTCCCCTCCTTTTTGTGACAGCCGTCTCCCCTCCGCGCATCTGATCGAATTACTCCATCCGTCTTAAAATAAGTGTCTCAACTTTTTCTAGATGCGGATGTATCTACAACTAAAATACGTCTAGATATATCTGTATCTAGAGAAAACTGAGACACTTATTTTGGAACGGAGGTAGTAATTGATTTTAATCGAAATCAAGATCAAATAAAGGTTGGAATCACCTTATTGGAAAACTAAATTGTATTCATGCTTAGCACCGTGGGTTTGCAGAAACTAAATTATCGACCAATCGAAGTGTCAAATTGATCCTTAAAATTCGTCAAGCCGTGCATTTGCATAGGCTAGAATATAGGAAGCCTTCTTTTTTGGATATTTTCACTGGTTATGTCGATCAGCAGTGTAGCCCACACAACCCTTCCCCTTTCAAATTCTTGGGGAATTTTTTGCATATATAGTGTTGTCGAAGATTAGTGACCGACAATATATTTTTAATCAGATAGGAGTACCTTCGAGATCAGGGATTGAGCAGAAAACAAGATACGTGATCATGTAGACATGTCCGGGCACCTACTGGAGTAATATCCTACGTCATATATGGATGCTGTTGTATATTGATTGTCTCGAGTACAATCAACATGGCTAGCTCTATTACAATTAATGGAGAGGATTGGATTTGGACTAATCATCTAGGATTGAAGTTGCTGGTTATCTCCGGTTGCTAGGGGCTTGATGTCGCTTGCGCCGAGTTGCATATACGTTGAGGTTAGAAGTCGTCCTTGTATAATCATTAATGGACCGTGCTACGTAGCGGCGCCGCACCGTGGTCTCGCTGAGCGGCGGCCAACCAACGCGCTTAGCACACGCGCGAAAGCAGTCCATGAATCCAGTGCAGCAATAGTTGCGTAACGTACACCCGTAAACTCTACCAACCACCGTGGCCTACATCCACGCACATGGACTACAAGCAAATCGAGAAATCACATCACGGTGTCATGCTCGCAGAGTGCATGCAGCACATATTAGGTGTATTAGCTACAGTATATACCTAGTTTATACACTTATCCGTTCTTTTTGTTAAAAAATAAAAGAAGCTGTTCCACGTTTTCTGATGGAGTTGCCACCGCGTTATTGGAATAACTTTGGGTTTATTTAAACTGCTACTGGGTGGTTTAAAAATAGTTGGTGAGTTGTTTATAAACAACTAACGAGTTGATTACAAACAACTACATTTTTTTAAACAGTTTTCAAATTATTTATGAATAGTTGCCAGATTATTCATGAATGAATGTCAGGTATTAACAAAGAGTTATCGAGTTGCCTACAAACACTTGTCGGGTTGTTCATAAACAACTATCGAGTTCTTTACATGTAGCTACCGGATTGTT
Source organism: Poa pratensis (assembly GCA_947311845.1). Lineage (NCBI taxonomy): Eukaryota > Viridiplantae > Streptophyta > Magnoliopsida > Poales > Poaceae > Poa > Poa pratensis. The sequence continues at coordinate 35,815,369 of CAMZMU010000043.1, forward strand.
CGTAAACAATTTTCGGGTTGTTTACAGACAATTTCAGGTTGTTCATAAATGATTTCCCGGGCCTTTATATCTATATGTACATAAACGGTTATCAGATTACGAACAACTACCAAATAGCCGATTGGTCAGCTAAGCGCCTCTTCATTGGTCCCTGCTTCATGGAGGTGGTCACTTGTGCACTCCCCGGAACATTTGGAGGATCCGCAATGATCTCATATTCTAAAATCTTCAGCCCTCCTTAGCTCGGTGGAAAGTGTTGTTCCAAGCTGATTTACTCCTACACCATTATAGGGTGAAACCTTCTCTTGTGGAACCCTTGCGTGACTGGGTCTTACACATTTTTGTTTAGATGGCTCCCTTGTACTCTCTTTTATTCCACCTCCTCCCTCCTTAGGGTCATTTTTTGAGCAAGGTTATTCTTTGTAAGAAAAACCGCTGGTTTTGCCATTAATATAAAATCATAACCGTAGGGGTTTTCCCCTACGGTACATTGTTCAAAAAAAAAACTACCAAATAGTTTACAAACAGTTGTCCGGTTGTTCATAAACAACTACCAAGTTGATTTCTTATAAAAAGTTTTCGTAATCTAAAAAAAAAGTTTTCGTGTTGTTTGAAACTACTGGATTGTTTACAAACAGTTGTCTGGTTGTTCATAAACAACTATCAAATTGTTTACAAATAGCTACCGGATTTTTTTATATGTTGTTAACCAAATACTACCACATAGTTAAAGTTTACAAATAGTTATTGGGTTGTTCATAAACAACTATCAAATTGTTTATAAATAGCTACCGGATAATCATGAATAGTGTATGGTTATTTAGAAACAACTATCAGATTATTTATCAACAAAAACCAAGTTGTTTACAAATAGCTATCACATTTTCTATAAGCAGTTTCTACGTTGTTTACAAACAACTATCAGTTTGTTCATTGACGGCCGCCAAAGAGCTAGCGAGTTGTTTATAAGCATATGTCGGGTTCATAGATTTATGCAGTCTACATATACTTACTCTCGCATAGTCGAGAGACAAGCAGAAATATTGATGACTATGTGTATTAAGTACGCGTTTTATCGTATGTAATCATCTGACAATTAAATGCTTTTTACCCACCGATTACCTAGTAGTGTAGCTTCCACAACTACAAGAGATATTATGGTTAACAAAATTCTTTTTCTTGCGAAAAATAGTTAACAAAATTCTGTTTAGACTATAACACAAGCTTATCCTTTACTATTCCTTAGGTCGTTTTTTTTTTGAACAAGAGGTCGCTTTATTTCTTAGGTTGCTTTGTGGGCAGACAACGGAGTGCAGGCTGCTTCTGTAGCGAAACGTGTAATCGATCTGGTGACACTGTAGGGCAGTGTCATGTACATGGTTCCTTTCAGTACTGTAGCAAGGTCACGCGGATAACACACATCTGCGGTAGCAGTTTAGGACGTCCAGTCGTTCTGTCGCGAACGGTAAGTAAAGTCAACAGATAGGATGGCTCCAAAAGAAAATCGAACTAGCGCACGGACGCCGCACGGGAGGACGCAGGAAGCGGCGCCTCCGGATAGTTTAGCTTTGGGGTTATACATACATATATAATAATTATATATCTGTATCAGTACAGGGATTATACACACATATATAATCATTAATTTTATTTATGCATTTTTCTGGTACAGATTTACCCCAACTAATATTCATTAACAAACTTGATTTGAGACTCGTACAACTTTTTAGAAGAGGAGCACCGAATGGAAGCAGCGACACCCCAACCATTATTATTTATCTAGTAAGTATATGTATGTCTTGGACGGCAGGGATCCAGTTGACCTGAAGAGAAGTGCAGGATACAGACATACACCATACAGGGGACGATCGAGGAGCACATGCACCGCACGAACGACGACTCAGGTAGACCGGGATCAGCGTATGTTCTGCTCATACACTTTGTCGATGGCGCTCTTGAGCTCGTCCTTGTCGATCCCAACCACGGAGTCCTTCACATAGAATTTGTGCACCAACAGGAACTTCGGCAGCGCCTCCACCCTGAACCTCTCCGCCAACCACTGCATGCATACACGCACGATTAATTAAATTGCTTAATTCACCGTACAGACCGCAGTCAGCGTCCAGGCATGTACTCACCTTGAACTTGTTAACTTCGAGGGCGTAAAAGTCGGCTTTCTGTCTCTGGTCGTTGGCGAGAGATTCCAGCTTCGGCTTCATGAACTTGCACGGCTCGGACGACGGAGACATGAACTCCAGCACCACCTTAATTTGAACGTGGAGAGAGAGAGAGAGAGATTAACAAGAGCCTCATAAATTAAATTTTGCTGGGAGAGAAAATTAATTAAAGTACCAGCTTGGAGTCCTTGTTCGCCAAAGCCTGTGACAACTCGTTCCAGTTGCTGAGGGTCTGCACGGACGAACTCATCTTGCCTTTTCCTTTAAAGAAAGAGAATGCTGGGGAGTCCGGCCGGGAAGCAAGCCGCTATATATTCACGGAATGAACTCAAACCAGGAGGAACTTGCCCTGGTCGTGAACTTGATCGTGCGGGGAAGGTAGTGTAAGGTGGTTGCTTTATGTAGCTGGAGCCTGGAGGCTGCAGGGTCGGGTTTGGATGGGAAAGAATATTTGCTTTGCCAACTTTTGTTTGTAATGCCCTCAGAGGTTTCTGATTTGCGGATTCCAGAGAAACACTACTACAGAATCGATTTGGTGGGACGCCCGTGTACAGACGGTTTCTATGGAGCCATGTTTTTCGGTGACCACGGTAATACACATACAGGCCATGACGCATTTTTGGTCGTCGCAACAGCGAGAGGTCAAACAGATTATGTGCCACCTGTTATAAGCAGCACAGTTGGAAGAAAATGTGTTGTTGTCGCCGAGGTTACACCAGATGCCCTCGATGCTGACAACATAACATTCCACGTCTCGAGTTCTCAATTGATAAGCACTACCGATTCAGAAACAGCATCCAGTAGTGACTCCAAACTGCCAACAACTACTCAAAAACCTGCACAACTTGATTTGTCTGAAGGCATGGCAACCCCACCACTAGGCAGCAGAAACTCACAAGCAACACCTGCCAAGGACATCATAGAGGCCACCGATTCAGACTTAGGAGAGGTAAGCAAATGCAACAAACAATAAATTGCTTCAATTCCCAGCAACAATCTTATATGGAACCATCTCACGTTTTTATGACAGGACATAGGCTCCACGACAGAGAGCAACAAAAGGAAAAAAAAATCAAAAGTCAACCAACAAGCCAGCGAAAAAAAGGTGGCTGCCTACATCTAATCTATAAGAACAAAGCTAGCTGAATTTATACTGTCAACTCATATGCAGTCTATTTTTTGCAATGCAACTAATGAAAAAAAAAAGAGGTAGACATGGTGTTGTTCCCGCCTAAAAAAAGGAGCTTAAACTTACCAGGTAAGCACTCGAGGTACTGATAAACTGAATGAACAACACCATGACGTTGCACTATATTAACCCCACTCTACTATCCATTAATGTACTAACTTCACTCACTTCTTTCCTTCACAATCACGACCAAGAGTAAAATTTGTGCACTCCAGCCGTTGTGGTTCAGAAATGGAAGACACAGACAGAGTTCAACTGGTGAATCAGATTCGCCATCAAGCTACCAACCTATCAACCTATCAACTTCTGCGGTATCACTGCATAACATGCTTGCTCAGACATTATGTATAATTATCTGAACTGTACTACTCTGATTAAGAAGACTAAGCCCTGTAATATTCTCATGTTTATGTATAATTAACTTAGCTGTGGTACTCTATCTAGCCCGATTACACCTTGTGATATTCCTGTATTTATGTAGTTAAACAACTATCAAGTCCAACCTGATCCATGCCAACAAATAGAACACTTTGCTCTGTTTTCCTATATTCATACATCAAATTTCATATTCATGATAAGAGAACTTGGCAAAATTAGCTCAGGATGCTAAAGATTACTAGATGCAAGTTCAGACAACAATGAAGTAGTTCCATGGTTCATTTTACTCTTTGGCTACCAAAAACCATCTACTATACACACCACTCGCGCTCTAACATACCTGCTAAAAATCTACATCTCATTTGCAGAGACACTGACTCAACTTGGAATTTCAGTGATACTGTAAAACTGATGCCCTTAGGCAATATATGAACACTAAGGACAACACTGTTAGAAAAGAAACACTATTCCACATATTCCAACGGATTAATCGCCACGGGCGCGGCGTGCCACCGCGCCAATGCTTCCTAGTATTATATATACTTGGCGACCTATCTGCACTTCATTGGAAGCGCTACACAAGCAACACCTTTATCCAAATGTTGCACGTGCTCATCTTTGTTAGCTAATAAATGTACCAAACTCCATTAAAGAAATGTTCCGACAGAAAATATTCAAATACTATGTCCTTCAGATTTCACTGCAATTTATTCCATGACTTCTTGGAGATGCTAAAATATGTAACAATACTGGCTCTCTACACTGTTATGATCTAACTGACATATAATAACTCTATTTGTTGAGGAATGAGTTAATTTTATAACAACTCTAATCTTTTCGAAAGCACAAACTGTGGATGAGTAATTCTTCATCAATCTCTGGTCGTTCAGCCATATAATATGTGCTTTGCTTGCAATAGTAAAAGTATCGCTCTGATGGTTCTCGCCGCAGCCAGGGCGTCAAGGTCTGTCACATCGCCGCTACCCAGCATGACGACTACAAGATCAAACACAACAATGAGATAATAGTGTCGAAACAATCATTTGAACAAATAGTGACAATTATTCTTTAAAAATAATAGAAATCAGTTAGTTGATGCAATAGATCCTTATTGATGGCAGCATGTTCATTTCACTCCGAAATAGTTTTATATGCATACTATGGAAAATCAGAGGAGAACTAAGACCGATCATCAATAATCCCAACAATACCTAAAACCGTCGAAAAAATCGTGGCCGTCTCACACGGCCACCGCGGCAACTTGGAAAAAATGTATGCCTGACAAGGCTTTCTTTGAACAAATGTTCAGTGAAGTCTGGATACTCTGTTTCGCACTGAAATTCCTTTAGTAACTTCCCGTTGTCATCATAGTGAAGTTGGTGCAAATATGGATCCACACAGTAGACCAAAATACTATCCCTTTGATGGGACAAAAGCTTATTATTCCAACAATTTACCATTGGCAGCTCAATCTGACACTTGAGTGACCATGCCTCTTTCTCGTAGTCATGCAGCATCCATATTTTCATAATCCCCTTGCTATTATCTGAACACTTCATGCCAAGCGTATCTTCCATCTCAAATAAAACTTGGGTGCTTCCAGGAGCAGCCGGAGATCTCATGGACCTAAACGACTCTTCCACTGTGTCAAAAACAAGTAGCCTATCTTTCAAGCAGCAATACGGGTCCCAGTGAAGGTAGCCATTGAGTAGAACGGGTGGACGCCACCTGGATGATTTTATTCCGGTCAACATCGCCTCCTTCATACAAGCAGAGGCCACCGACATCCCTATGCGTTTCGGCTTCAGGTTTTGGGAGGAGCCCACTGAGAGGACATAGTAGACAGCATCCCGATCCGCACGTTTCTCCCTCCAGAACTGGATGCGGTACTCACCAGCGTGGTGTGGGTGCGGGTATATCCCTACAATATTGTCATAAGCGCCATTGAGGCGATGGTGTGCAAGCCACTGGCGTGTGGCTGGGTTGACGATGTTCAAGCGACTATTTGGGAAGGAAAGTAGGAAAAGGCCGTCACAGGAGGCGAGGATCCCGAGGTGGTCGTCATGGAACCAGAGGATAGGACGACCCTTGGCATGGGCTTCATGAATGTCGAAGGCGTCAACTGTGGCGTCCAGGGATATGATTTTGCGACGGAAGATGATGAGGGGGAGCAATGGCTGGCGTTGGTGGTGGTTGAGCAGGAATTCCTTGGTGGAGATGGCGCCATGCCACGATTTACTGACCGCGCTGCAACGGAGGACATCCTTGGATGGCAACCTCGGGAATATCTCTTCGCTGATGATCGACTCGGGGTGGTCGTCGAAAACCGTGGCGCCGCTGATGTTCGGCATGCTGATCGATCTAGCCGAAACAAAGACCAGCGATAGACTGTTGTTTGTTTTGAAGAGGTCCAGAAGATTTTTGGTGGAAGAAAATCTTGTGCTGGACACGGATGGCTGGCGGCTGGTCCTAATTGCAACCCTAAGCATCCGTGCCCCCTTCGGTTGGAGCTGGGAACATTGACGTTTGTGTGAATTTGGCTTAGCCCCAGTACGTATTTTATAACTGGTCACATATGGCATTATCATTTACTTCTGACAGAAGGAGCCACCAGGTCAGAATTCCCTCCGATCCATAATAAGTGTCGTGAACTTAGTTTCTTAGTAAGACCACGACACTTATTATGTCTCGGAGGGAGTAGTATATATATCAATCAAGGGTACGTGGAAAAACGATTCTACAAGTACCTCGCGCCCAACAGGCGGAACAAGCTCAAATCATCATTTCTCAATTTTAGATCAGATCCATCGCCCCGCTGCAATTGTTCTGTTTAAATTCGACGATGGAAGATAGTCTGTACACTGGTAAACTGAACTGTTCTTTGTTCCACTGTTTGTAACAGAAGAATAACAAAGAAACAATTATTTGTCTGTAAAGAGAACAACAAATACTAACGAGGGGAAACAACACTTACAAGATTACTAACTTTTCTAACTTGTATGCAGAATTGCTTCAACACATTTTATTAGAGATTTTTGTATGAATTTGAAGTTTTGTGCCCTAAGTGCTTTAGATTGATCATGCATAAATTGACCGTGGTTAGGTATGTGGTTGTGCAGCCTAACCACCCGGGTTCAATTCCCAAAATTGACCGTGATGTATAGGTGTTTCTCCAATTTAATTTCCTTGAGAATCAAACTGGGTGCATGGGGCGACCCATCCATTAAGATAAAAATCTTGATACTCATCTCTACTAATAAAACCGCAAAGCGACATGGTAGTATGGTACCCGCGCGCGTTTGCAATTTGGCCCCTCAACAATTTGGAAATCAGGGCGCAGTACATGCTCCTCAAGCTCACACCGCCGTCCCAAATCGAGGCCTCCATTCGCGGGCAAGCAGGAGAGGCCGGGCCGCCGGGGTCGAGCATGGCGGCGGCGTCCTGGCGGCGAGGACGCGCGAGTGGAGCCGAGGTTCGCGTGCTGGCCGGGCTAGCTGGTGCAGGCGGCAACGCGCGCGTGCGGCCAGGCGAGCTGGTCGGCCGTGGCTGCTGCCAGCCGTACGCGGGAACGAGGCGAGGACGAAGCTCGCGCGTGGGGTTTCCTAGACCGTCCATTGTCCCGAGGTGAGGAGGCGCGCGGGAACGGACGAGCGGGGCGGCCGGGCGAGGTCGGGAGAGAGAGGGAGGCGGAGCGGAGGCCGGAGGCGGACGTGGCTGACACGGCCGGCGGCGGCCGGGCTGGGTGGAGGCGAGTGGCGACGTACTGGCGACGGGGCACACGCTCGCGTGGAGGCGGCAGAGAGGCGCGGCAACGGATGGAGCCGTAGATGTGTGTACCATTGCAATTTCTGACAGAACTGAATTTACTCGATGAAATGACCAAATGAACTAGCTCATGTCCATCCTATCTATGTTGCTTCACGCCTTTCACCATTGCCTCAACCTGCTACAAGAATTGGAGGCTGCACTCTGGATGCCCTCATCCTGCTTCAAGATGCATTGTATGTACTCCCACACTAACTGTAGGTAGAAGCCAATCATTTGACTTCCATCGGAATTTTGAGTTCAGGACTCCGTTCATTACCTGATTTTTATTTGGTTGAAATCCCTTGGTTTGAGATGTAGTTGTTTTCTTTTCCAATTCATCATTTTGTTTGTTTCCATGGACAATTCAATCGCTCTAGGACACGAACTTGGGCAATTCAAAAGTATGCAGCAATAAAAATACAATTTCTTCATCTACTCCGGGAGTTGCTCATTAACTAATTAGTACTACTCAGTCCTTAAACGATTGAATTGTTTTCTCAGTCCTTAAACGATTCCTTAGTACTATGCAGTAATTGCTTTCTCAGTCCTTAAACGATTCCTTCAATTGCTTTCTCAGCCCCTCCAAAGCTGACTCAAATGTTAAGAAAAGGAGAAATACTTCCTAGCCAAGTTTTTGTGTTGTGTTCTTGCTACGGACATTTGAATTTTACGGTTGGTCTACTAGCTAAACTTTCTACCAATTAAGCATATCAAGGCATCTATAGTCCTATCATTTTTTCTTCATGTACTATGGTAGTGAAACTGTAATATTAAATTCGTTCGTCCAGCAAACGTTCGAGGAAAAAAATCATTCAGAGCACACAACAAGTTTATGTGCCGTTTCCTTTCTCACTGATAAATAGGTGTTTTTTCCAAGGAAGAAAAGAACTAATAACTAAGTGAAGGGGACTCAAGCCTCGGTATTTTGCATGGTATGACAAATAACAAAAGAGCGAAACATCAACATATGGTTGACCTAATAGGACTAGCAGCGGAGGATACGTGCAGCGGGAAAAACGGAATGGTAGGGATACATGGTGATAACCGCGGAGTGGGAGGTGAGAGGTAGGCGTTGACGTCATGTTGCAACATGGTCTAGAACACCCATTTAGTCAATGAACTCCATATATCTCCTTGACATAAACTCATTTGGTACCCGTGGCAACGCACGGGCATTAAGCTAGTACAAGAAAATCTTTGAGGACCAGGCTTGATGCGTGGTGAGACTACACATCAAGACAAATATCCTGGTACTCATACTAAAATGGTTGTGTGCATCCTTAGTTGGTGCAGAGGCCGGAAAGTGAAATTCCCCCCGCCCCCAAATTTAAAAAGCTTCGCTTATCATCCATTATTGATGAATTAGAGGCATTTGCAGAAATACGACCACTGTCTACGCAAGAGATTGAATTAAAAAAATCAATCCAATGCACAAATCGCTAGTCTTCTTCGCGAAGAGGAGCTCAAATGGTATCAGCGGTCAAAATCTCAATTCATTTTGGAAGGAGACTCGAATACAAGATACTTCCATAGTGTCGCCAATGGCAGACACCGGAAGAAACTTATTCACTCTCTTGTTCAAGATGAGGGTACGATCGAAGGACATGATCAACTCAAATCTTATATTACAAATTACTACAAAGACCTGTTTGGGGAACCTGAAGAGGGTAACTTCTTGATGGACGAATCCCGAACGGATGACCTTCCGCAAGTTTCCGATGAGGAAAACGCCCACCTTACTGCACCTTATTCTGAGGAGGAAGTAAAAAAGGCGGCGGGTCCAGACGGTTTTCCAGCCGAGTTCTATAAGAACTTCTGGAGATAATCAAAATGGACTTGCTCGAGCTGTTCAGCGCTCTTCATACTGGACAGCTTTAACTATTCCGCTTAAATTTCGGTGAGATAATTTTGTTGCCAAAAGTTAATGAAGCGGAAAGGATCCAACAATATAGGCCTATCTGTCTTCTAAACTTTAGCTACAAAATATTCGCGAAAACCGCAACTATTAGGCTAAACTCGGTGGCTGATCATGGTGTACGCCCGACTCAGACTGCTTTTATGCAAGAAAGAAATATCCTTGATGGGGTAGTGACCCTGCATGAAACAGTTCATGAGTTGCATCGAAAAAAGCTGAATGGATTAATATTAAAGATTGACTTTGAAAAGGCTTATGACAAAGTCAAGTGGTCTTTCCTTCATCAAACTCTCAGAATGAAAGGTTTTTCTGACGAGTGGCGCGCTCTAATCCAGAATTTTGTTTTCGGAGGAAGTGTAGCTATCAAAGTAAATGATGATGTTGGTAGATACTTCCAAACGAAAAAAGGATTAAGGCAAGGCGATCAATTATCACCAATGCTATTTAATATAGTGCCTGATATGTTAGCCATAATCATAGAGCGTGCAAAAAACGATGGCCAAATTGAAGGTGTAGTCCCACACCTAGTGGATGGTGGACTATCTATTCTTCAATATGACGATGATACGATTCTCTTTATGGAACATGACCTTGAAAAAGCAAGAAATCTGAAATTAATATTATTATCTTTCGAGCAGCTCTCAGGTCTCAAAATTAATTTCCACAAAAGTGAATTGTTTTGCTTCGGTGAGGCCCAAGACGAGGCTACCCTTTATGCTGAGTTATTTGGCTGCGCGCTAGGACAGTTTCCAATCAGTTATTTAGGCATTCCGATTCATTATTGGAGGCTCACGAATGCTGAATGGAAACACGTCGAGGAAAGGCTACAAAAACGCTTAGGTAGCTGGAAAGGAAAACTATTATCTCTGGGTGGAAGATTGGTTCTCATTAATTCAGTACTAAGTAATATGGTGCTATATATGATTTCCTTCTTCCAATTACCCAAAGGAGTCTTACATCGATTGGATTATTTTTCGTTCAAGATTCTTTTGGCAATGAGATAGCGAGAAAAAGAAATATCGGCTGGCTAGATGGAATGTAGTGTACCGCCCTAAAGATCAAGGATGACTTGAGATTCATGACCTTGAGGTCAAGAACATAGCCCTCCTAGGTAAATGGATTTTCAAGCTTCTTACTGAAGATGGGGTATGGAAAACTCTTCTATGGAGAAAGTACATAGGCTCGTGTGCATTGTCTCAGGTTTATTGGAAACCAGGCGACTCGCACTTTTGGGCTGGCCTAATGGCGATAAAGAAATTCTTTTTCCCATATGGTTCGTTCTCTATTAAGGATGGCTTGGAAATAAGGTTCTGGGAGGATAAATGGCTAGGTAACACCACGCTCCGAGAATAGAATCCAGCTCAGTACAATATTGTGCGCCACAAAAGCGATACGCTCGCTAAGGTGTTGGAAACTTCCCCACCAAATGTGATGTTCAGAAGAGATCTCGTTGGTCCTAGGCTAGCATCTTGGAATGAGTTGCTACTGCGTCTGGCGTTGGTCCATTTGCATGAGAGTGGTAAATTCTATGTGGATTCCATGCACAAAGCTTTAATCTAGCCAGATGTACCGGTGGATAATAACAAAAAAAATAAGGAAGATGAAGATTCCGCTAAAAAATAAAGTTTTTGCGTGGTATCTTCGTCGAGGTATAATCCTCACTAAAGACAACCTTGCAAAACACAATTGGCATGGAAGTAAAAAGTGTGTATTCTGCCATCTGGACGAGACTATCAAACACTTATTCTTCCAGTGCAAATTTGCTAGATCTATATGGTCAGTCATCCAGATAGGTTCTACCTTATACCCACCACGCAACGTTGCAAATATATTCGGCAATTGGCTAAATGGTGTGGATCATAGGTTTAAACTACTTATTACGGTGAGAGCGCTTGTCGTTATTTGGTCACTATGGCTATGTAGAAATGACAATGTTTTTAATGATAAAAATTCTTCTCTCATGCAGGTTATCTACCGGTGCGCAGCTACGCTCCGTTCATGGTCGTCTCTACAGCGTGTGGAGCGTCACGACCTATTTATGGAGGTGTCTACACGGTTGGAGGACACAGCGAGGGATATTTTAATCCAACATGGAGGGCAGCGTAATCTACGGATTGGTCCTCCATCACCTTAGGCGTCTTTGCAGTTTCTGAGATGATTACTTGTATTGTGGCTTTTATTTTTTTGGTTGATACATTTGTATTTGAGCGTGAAAGGTATGTGATGCATGTAAAATGCATCTATGTTCTTTGTAGTTTATTGTGCTATATTCCATCATAATTCATTCATATGAGTGGTTATAATCATGATTTAGAATGATATTGGGGATTTTCCTATAAGATCCCTTTTATTTGTATTATAACCTTGCAGGGCAGAAAAACCCTGTTTTCGTATTTTTGACTTTCAGGGACCTTCGCGAACTCAAAAGAACCTGGGATTTTTTTCTATGCAAGTTTTTATGGAAAATGAAGACCTGGAGCACCTGGACCTCACATGGGCCTTCCAGAGGGCTGATATGGGCCAGGTGGCGCGGCCTGATACCCTGGCCGCGCCATCTATACCCATTTGGCCCTTGTGGCTCCGATGCCATCCGTTTTTATGTCTGTTCATTCGTCTTGACCTAAAACCATCTATAAAAAGGATCCCGATCGCGATCTCGCAACGCACGGAGGCGGAGATTGAAAACACATAAACAGAGAGTCTGCAGTCCGCCGCCGGTGGAGATAGGAGGGGGGAACCGCTGCCAAAATTGCCTCCGGGTGGCTCCACCCCCCTCCGGCGTGGTCATCATCAACATCTACAGAAACACTCCCTTCATCCTCTCCATACCCCCGCTGTAATCTCTTGGCAAACATGATGTATGAGGCGGTATATCGTTTTCCCATGATGTATTGGATCTCTATGTCTAGTTTTGAGTAGTAACTTATTCATGGCTATGGTGAAATAGTTTGTTTATGGTTGCATACAAGTTTGTTATCTTCTATGATGGTCTTATGTACTGATGTATGAGTGCACACATATGTTGGGGGAATGCATAAGGTTGTCACCGTTGCGTGTGTTTAGAGGTTTGAGATGGCCGGAGATGATAGAAACCGTGTCCCACTTTTTAGATGCATGACCATTAATAACGTGTTAATCAACGAGGGGATAAACTAATGGGGACCTTGAAACTTACAGCGGTGGTTGGACTTTATGTCTTAATAACTCCCTTGCTTGTTCACGTATGTGGCCTTGGGATCAATCACTAGGGTGTACTTGCTCGTGTGAACGGCTGCACCTATTTATGGCTCCTCTCTGGAAGAAACAATAGACTATGTTTATAAATGTAACATCCCAAATTTTACAAAAATTTGAAAAATCAGAAAAATCAAAAACTTTTTGAAAAGTATAATATTTTGTTTTGAGAAAACAAAATCATGCATGCATTCATCATCTACTTGGTTTGTTTGCATTTAAAGTTTTCAAAAAGTTGGAACTCTATTCCAACTTTACACCTATTTGAGAAAAGTTTATAAATGAGCCTTATTATGCTCTATACAATATTTTGGTTTTTCTAGGATTTTATTTGTTCTATATTAAAATGTTGGTTTTGATTTGATTATAATTATTAAAAAAAATAAGTTCATATAAGTTAATTTCAATATCTACAATTGTGGTATTTTATTTGGTTTTAATAAGCCACAAATAATTTTTATTCAAAACCCTAATTTAAATTAACATAAAGTGTCAATCAAGTAAATATGCAATTTTCTAAATTGGTATTTTTGAAAGATATTAGAAAAAGTGTGCTTGAATATTTTAAATAACAGATATTATTATTTCTAAATTTTACAAATTGGTTTGAATCTTTTTAAAGGTTTATTTCAAAAGTTATAAAAGAATTCAGGAATTAGAAAAGGAGTTAAAAAAAAAAAGGAAATGGGCCACCTGCTCGAAGCGAGCCAGGCAGCCCAGCCCAACTTCGGTCCTCTTCCTCTGCGCGCGCGCGAGCCAGCAGCCCAGCAACAACCGTAGCCCATCTCTCTCTCCTCTCTCACTGACATGTGGGCCCCGCATGTCAGCACCGACAGCCCCAGGTCAACGTCTTGTTCCTCGTCCTCAAATCACGCTCGCGAAACGGCAGGAGACAGCCGGCGATCCTCCATCAATCCGTGCATTTAAGGCCATGATTCTCGCTCCCGTCTTGTCCTACATAACCACCACCCCCTCCTCCTTCTTTTGCCCCAGACCACACCACTCGAGCGCCACCAGGCTGCTCACCCGAGCCCCCGACGTTCCGCCACGGCCGCCGGCGAGTTCTTCATTTTCCGGCGAGTACAGGACGCCCCAAGCCTTCCCCTGCCCTCCTTTCTTCTTACTTCCTCCTTGCGCTTCATTTTGATAAGGTCCGGTAATTTTTGTGTGCCCAGATCGAGCGATCCTTCATCGACACGAAGCTTCGGCCGCTGTCTTCAACTCCGGCGAGGAATCACGGGGAACCAGGAAGCTCCGGCACCTCCCACTTCGCCACTACCTCCGCCACGTCGTCCTGCATCGCGTGGTAACAAAAGCCCCCTCCCAAATACCTTGTTTCGTCAAGCTCGTGAATTCCGGCGATGGCACCACCGCAGAACTTAGGTTTCCGGCGAAACTCCGGCGGAAGCGTCGGTGACCATTTGGTCTAGTAGATCTAGGCCGTCCGATCTAGATCCAGTGGTTAGGATTAGATCACTTACGCGAAGGGGTATAAACCAATGGGAGTACGCCACGTCGCCTCGTCATCGCCTCGTCATCGCTGCGTCAGCGCCACGTCAAGCCTCGTCAGCGCCAGCGTGGAGACGATTTTCTGTTTTATTTTCTTTTAGCAGTTTTTGCAGAAAAACCCCTGTAACTTAGTTTTATCAATACTTTTTCTCTGTTTATCCAAATTCAAATATTTTTATATATTTAAAATCCTTAGAACGAGTAGAAACTTTCTGCGGTATTAGTTTCCTGTTTTGTCAAACTTAAAATTATTCAAATTTCAAATTGAAGAGTTTGAGTATTTTTGGCATAACTTTAGTTATAAAATTTATTTTTTGAGTGAATCCAATTGCAGAAAATTTGTTCAAATGCCCTCTGTCCAGTAGTATTTTTTTTTAAAATTTTTGAATATGTGTTTAACTACAGAATACTTTTAAGTTGTGTTAATAACCTTTTTGTTGCCCAAATAATGTTTAACTTGGTTATTAAAAATTAAATAAAACCTTGCCACTTTTGCATGCATATAGAAAATAACTTAAAACAGTAGATAAAAATTTGTTTGCATTGCACACATACATGCATGACTTAGTATTTTTAGAAGAGTTGAGTTGCACTTAGAAAACACTTAGTAAAATTTTTGCATCTCATGTTGCATGTCATATTTCCCTTAGAAATTTTTGGAATGCTTGTATGTTTATTTGTGGTGTTTCTATGTGTTAGAATTTTCGGAGGGAAACGAAGACTATTGCAACTGCTACTCCTGTTCTCCTTGTTGCCAAGGCAAGTGGCACATTCATAAATCTCCTAAGTATTTTTTTTATATGCATGAGTAGTTTATTTTCCTTAAGCATGTGTAGGACTTAGTAGTTTTGCTAAGCAAGACATGTTTAGAATTTCCCTATTCCTATGTGTCTAGGTACCTATGAAATAACTTAGTAGAAATATTGATGCTAAGCAATTGATGAAAAGTTTTATAAAATGTTAAGTGGCTACTCAGGACCATGTCCATGGGGGTTTTCACTTAAGATAGTTTTCACTATACTTAGGACCATGGTATGTGGGGGTTTTCACCTGAGAGTACACATCTACTATGTTAATGAATCACCTGGGTGGAATTGGTTGTTTGGTTTATGTTGAGTGGCTACTCAGGACCATGTCCATGGGGGTTTTTACTTAAGATAGTTTCCACTATACTTAGGACCATGGTATGTGGGGGTTTTTACCTGAGAGTACACTTGTGGACGGCCACCCAGGAACAAAGGGATATGAGGAAAGTGAAGAACTCCAAGTGAAGAACTCTAAGTGAAGGTTGCAGCTGATCAAGGACATCAACGGAGGAATCCCAACATTCAAATTTCTCAAATAAAATTTTGATAGGTGAACAAGAGTGAGCTACTCAGGACCATGTTCATGGGGGTTTTCACCTAAGACAGTTTTCACTATACTTAGGACCATGGTATGTGGGGGTTTTTACCTGAGGGTACACTTAGATGGGTGAGCTACTCAGGACCATGTCCATGGGGGTTTTCACCTAAGATAGTTTTCACTATACTTAGGACCATGGTATGTGGGGGTTTTTACCTGAGGGTGCACCTAGGGACGGGCCATCTTTTGGTTCACTGGAGCTTACCAGTGTTACCATTAAAGATGTTGAAATGGTTTTATAAAGTGATAGGATAAAACTGGCTTTATGCAAAATATCCTTTAAACTCCACCAGCCAAATATGCATATAGGTTATTAGAGTTTTTCCACTAAAGTGTCCACAGAGTGTCACTTGCCAGTTCCATTTTATATGGTTCTGACCCACCTTGTTGCAACATTTTTCCTGTTGCAGGATGTTCAGACGATGAGTGAGGTTTCGTATAAGGTTTCGAGTCTACAACCAACATGTTTCGCCTGTGGCACATGATGATGATGGGGACTCCATGAAGAATAAATTTTCCGCTGCTTTACTCTTTCTAAGCTAGCTTCGTGCTATGCAATTTGTAACGAATATTTTCCTAAGTACTGGATCCGCGTGTAATAATTGATACTTTGTTGTGATATTCATCGTAAACTGTGTGTGCAAATGAATCGATCCAGGGGTTTGCACTATACATAGGGATCTTGCCAATTTTTAAGTGCAGGTCCGCTACAGATGGTATCAGAGCACTGTGTTGCCTGTAGGTTCGAAACCCCAAGTTTGGTTAGAAATAAGAAAGCCCATAGGACAAAAATGTATTTAATATTCGTCTAAAACTTTTCTAAGTCATTCTTGTAACTATCTTTAACTAATTGCCTTCTAAGTACATCTTCTCTTGTTTTTAGATGACCAGCCTCATTGAATCCATCAAGAAAGGACCAGTGATGACAATGACTCTACAATGTGAGACTGATTTTCCAAAAGCACTTAAGGATAACATGAAGAGCTTGGGATTTGAAGGAGAAGCAGTATACAAAGGATTTCCTTTCAAGGATGAAGGTCAAGAGTACTGGTGGGTGCAATTCCACATATACAAGAGCAAAGAAGATGACCACAAGACCGAAGGTTGCTGCATGTTCACCAACCCAATACTTCACACATCATTCTTTGATTCAGCAAAAAGTGCAGCATGGGAGGCCATCAAGCACCTTGGAGAAAGACTTCGATTTAGGCTTCACAACACCCAGAAGTACCTTGTTGAACTCAAGAAAATAGAGGAGGAACTCGATGCACTCAAGAAGGAGATAGACTAGACCACCTTCTATTAGAATAACGAGATGTTGATGATGTATTGACCTATCAAATTGTGGTATGGCAGTACCCATGTTTTATTTTCGGAACCCCGTGTGTTTGATTTCCTTTCGACTAGACCATGTATCATTCGAAAAGTTAAAGTTGAGCTTGGTTTTATTGTTGTGTTTTAAATGCTTGTATGGGTAGAAATTTTCTCCTAGATCTGTCTATCTTTTACTCATCTATGCTAAAACCACAGATGCCTCCCCGTCGTGCACCTGAAAACAACGACAACAACAACTCCGAAGCTATGATGCAACAGTTGATGGCAGCGCAAACTCAGCTGATGACTATGATGGCTCAATTCATGGCCAATCAAAATGGACCACCACCTCCTCCTCCTCCCCAAGTGGACAGACTTGCCAGATTCCTGAGGCTTAGGCCTAACAAGTTCTCCGATGCAACGGAGCCAATTGTGGCATATGACTGGCTGCGTTCTGTGCACAAGGATCTGGTGACTTGTGGGTGTACTGACCCTGAAATGGTAAGGTTTACCACTCATCTGTTGGAAGGACCAGCTGCTCAATGGTGGGAAACTTATCAAATCACCCACCCCCTGGACACTTTGACTTGGGATACCTTCAAGGAAGGCTTTCGTAATGCTCATATCTCCTCGGGCATTATGAACTTGAAGCAAGAAGAGTTCCGAAACCTGAGGCAAGGGAACAAGACACTTAAGGAGTATATGGATGACTTTCATTCATTGTCTCGTTATGCTCCTGAAGACATTGACACTGATGGCAAGAGAAAGGCAAAATTTCTTAAAGGGCTGAGTGACGAGCTGAAGATTCCTTTGTCAGTCGCTTACGCTCCGAACTATCAGGCCCTCCTAGACCAAGCAATTATACTGGAGGATAACATCAAGAAGGCTGAAAACAGGAAGAGGAAGCTGAGTATCAACAAACACCATTCTGAGCCCTCGTTCAAGAAACATTTCTCCCATGATGGTCATCGCCATAGTGGAGGAAGCAACCATAATGGTGGATTCAAGGGAAACAATGGAGACCGCAAGGGGAATGGACATGCTGGCCATAATCATAACAATGGACAACACCGCCCAAATCCCGAGCACAAGGGGGATATCAGCCAAGTGCTTTGCTACAAGTGCAAGAACAAGGGCCATTATGCCAATGAGTGCCCAGCAAAGAAGGCCGAAGAAGCTGCCAAGCCGAATCCTTTCGATAAAGGATATGTGAACCATATCCATGTGGAAGGAAACTATAATGAGCCTAGTATGGTGAATGGTACGTTCTCAATCAAGTATCCAGTTTGAAGTTTGTTTCACTACACACAAAAATCCTTTTAAGGGTGGTAGCCATACTGTCACAACCTTTTGCTAACCTTCTCGAATCTCGGGGACGAGATTCCTTTTAAGGGTGGTAGTCTGTAACATCCCAAATTTTTCAAAAATTTGAAAAATCAGAAAAATCAAAAACTTTTTGAAAATTATAATATTTTGTTTTGAGAAAACAAAATCATGCATGCATTCATCATCTACTTGGTTTGTTTGCATTTAAAGTTTTCAAAAAGTTGGAACTCTATTCCAACTTTACACCTATTTGAGAAAAGTTTATAAATGAGCCTTATTATGCTCTATACAATATTTTGGTTTTTCTATGATTTTATTTGTTCTATATTAAAATGTTGGTTTTGATTTGATTATAATTATTGAAAAAAAATAAGTTTATATAAGTTAATTTCAATATCTACAATTGTGGTATTTTATTTGGTTTTAATAAGCCACAAATAATTTTTATTCAAAACCCTAATTTAAATTAACATAAAGTGTCAATCAAGTAAATATGCAATTTTCTAAATTGGTATTTTTGAAAGATATTAGAAAAAGTGTGCTTGAATATTTTAAATAACAGATATTATTATTTCTAAATTTTACAAATTGGTTTGAATCTTTTTAAAGGTTTATTTCAAAAGTTATAAAAGAATTCAGGAATTAGAAAAGGAGTTAAAAAAAAAAGGAAATGGGCCACCTGCTCGAAGCGAGCCAGGCAGCCCAGCCCAACTTCGGTCCTCTTCCTCTGCGCGCGCGCGAGCCAGCAGCCCAGCAACAACCGTAGCCCATCTCTCTCTCCTCTCTCACTGACATGTGGGCCCCGCATGTCAGCACCGACAGCCCCAGGTCAACGTCTTGTTCCTCGTCCTCAAATCACGCTCGCGAAACGGCAGGAGACAGCCGGCGATCCTCCATCAATCCGTGCATTTAAGGCCATGATTCTCGCTCCCGTCTTGTCCTACATAACCACCACCCCCTCCTCCTTCTTTTGCCCCAGACCACACCACTCGAGCGCCACCAGGCTGCTCACCCGAGCCCCCGACGTTCCGCCACGGCCGCCGGCGAGTTCTTCATTTTCCGGCGAGTACAGGACGCCCCAAGCCTTCCCCTGCCCTCCTTTCTTCTTACTTCCTCCTTGCGCTTCATTTTGACAAGGTCCGGTAATTTTTGTGTGCCCAGATCGAGCGATCCTTCATCGACACGAAGCTCCGGTCGCTGTCTTCAACTCCGGCGAGGAATCACGGGGGAACCAGGAAGCTCCGCCACCTCCCACTTCGCCACTACCTCCGCCACGTCGTCCTGCATCGCGTGGTAACAAAAGCCCCCTCCCAAATACCTTGTTTCGTCAAGCTCGTGAATTCCGGCGATGGCACCACCGCAGAACTTAGGTTTCCGGCGAAACTCCGGCGGAAGCGTCGGTGACCATTTGGTCTAGTAGATCTAGGCCGTCCGATCTAGATCCAGTGGTTAGGATTAGATCACTTACGCGAAGGGGTATAAACCAATGGGAGTACGCCACGTCGCCTCGTCATCGCCTCGTCATCGCTGCGTCAGCGCCACGTCAAGCCTCGTCAGCGCCAGCGTGGAGACGATTTTCTGTTTTATTTTCTTTTAGCAGTTTTTGCAGAAAAACCCCTGTAACTTAGTTTTATCAATACTTTTTCTCTGTTTATCCAAATTCAAATATTTTTATATATTTGAAATCCTTAGAACGAGTAGAAACTTTCTGCGGTATTAGTTTCCTGTTTTGTCAAACTTAAAATTATTCAAATTTCAAATTGAAGAGTTTGAGTATTTTTGGCATAACTTTAGTTAGAAAATTTATTTTTGAGTGAATCCAATTGCAGAAAATTTGTTCAAATGCCCTCTGTCCAGTAGTATTTTTTTTAAATTTTTGAATATGTGTTTGACTACAGAATACTTTTAAGTTGTGTTAATAACCTTTTTGTTGCCCAAATAATGTTTAACTTGGTTATTAAAAATTAAATAAAACCTTGCCACTTTTGCATGCATATAGAAAATAACTTAAAACAGTAGATAAAAATTTGTTTGCATTGCACACATACATGCATGACTTAGTATTTTTAGAAGAGTTGAGTTGCACTTAGAAAACACTTAGTAAAATTTTTGCATCTCATGTTGCATGTCATATTTCCCTTAGAAATTTTTGGAATGCTTGTATGTTTATTTGTGGTGTTTCTATGTGTTAGAATTTTCGGAGGGAAACGAAGACTATTGCAACTGCTACTCCTGTTCTCCTTGTTGCCAAGGCAAGTGGCACATTCATAAATCTCCTAAGTATTTTTTTTATATGCATGAGTAGTTTATTTTCCTTAAGCATGTGTAGGACTTAGTAGTTTTGCTAAGCAAGACATGTTTAGAATTTCCCTATTCCTATGTGTCTAGGTACCTATGAAATAACTTAGTAGAAATATTGATGCTAAGCAATTGATGAAAAGTTTTATAAAATGTTAAGTGGCTAGTCAGGACCATGTCCATGGGGGTTTTCACTTAAGATAGTTTTCACTATACTTAGGACCATGGTATGTGGGGGTTTTCACCTGAGAGTACACATCTACTATGTTAATGAATCACCTGGGTGGAATTGGTTGTTTGGTTTATGTTGAGTGGCTACTCAGGACCATGTCCATGGGGGTTTTTACTTAAGATAGTTTCCACTATACTTAGGACCATGGTATGTGGGGGTTTTTACCTGAGAGTACACTTGTGGACGGCCACCCAGGAACAAAGGGATATGAGGAAAGTGAAGAACTCCAAGTGAAGAACTCTAAGTGAAGGTTGCAGCTGATCAAGGACATCAACGGAGGAATCCCAACATTCAAATTTCTCAAATAAAATTTTGATAGGTGAACAAGAGTGAGCTACTCAGGACCATGTTCATGGGGGTTTTCACCTAAGACAGTTTTCACTATACTTAGGACCATGGTATGTGGGGGTTTTTACCTGAGGGTACACTTAGATGGGTGAGCTACTCAGGACCATGTCCATGGGGGTTTTCACCTAAGATAGTTTTCACTATACTTAGGACCATGGTATGTGGGGTTTTTTACCTGAGGGTGCACCTAGGGACGGGCCATCTTTTGGTTCACTGGAGCTTACCAGTGTTACCATTAAAGATGTTGAAATGGTTTTATAAAGTGATAGGATAAAACTGGCTTTATGCAAAATATCCTTTAAACTCCACCAGCCAAATATGCATATAGGTTATTAGAGTTTTTCCACTAAAGTGTCCACAGAGTGTCACTTGCCAGTTCCATTTTATATGGTTCTGACCCACCTTGTTGCAACATTTTTCCTGTTGCAGGATGTTCAGACGATGAGTGAGGTTTCGTATAAGGTTTCGAGTCTACAACCAACATGTTTCGCCTGTGGCACATGATGATGATGGGGACTCCATGAAGAATAAATTTTCCGCTGCTTTACTCTTTCTAAGCTAGCTTCGTGCTATGCAATTTGTAACGAATATTTTCCTAAGTACTGGATCCGCGTGTAATAATTGATACTTTGTTGTGATATTCATCGTAAACTGTGTGTGCAAATGAATCGATCCAGGGGTTTGCACTATACACAGGGATCTTGCCAATTTTTAAGTGCAGGTCCGCTACAATAAAAGTTAGATGTGATGCTTAGGTGTGTTGATGCTAGACACGTTTCTTTAATTGACCCATTGTGCACTAGTTTCTAGGCCTGGGGTTTTAATCATCGAGTTCTTTAGAACTTATGCATCTAGCTGGTATAAAACATGTGCTTCACTAATTGTGACAAGCAAAACAAATGAAACAACCATATGCCTAGAACGTTTGCTCCCTTGAGTTACCTTCATCCAACTCCACCTTGCATAAACCCCCTTGCATAAGCTTTCTTTGCATCTTTACTTTCAGCACTTAGTTGTTTTAGTTTACCGCTTTCTAGTTAGTAGTATCAACAAATTAAAACCTTGCATACTTTAGTTTATTGCATTGCATCAAGGGCCATATAAGTGGGTTATAGGGCTTTAGAGAATAGATAGTTTACCTTCAACTCCTTGTGGGTTCGACTCTCAAATACTTATCAAATTGTGCTACAGTGATTCCCTGCCCTTGGGGATTATCAAGTACTTTTCTGGCGCCGTTGCCGGGGAGCGTAGCGCTAAGCTTCTATTCTTGTGTGCATTTTATTTTTGTTTGCATTGCATATTTACTTTCAGTACCTTGCATATAAAATAAAAACACCAAAAAATTAGATAATGGAAGATGCATTAGAGCCTTTTCGAAAGGCTCGCAAGAATCTCAATGATTCTTTACTCATGTACGTTAAAAGCTTGAATATTCCTGTTGGTACTAATGCTTTGAATGCAAGAAAATATGTTGAAAGTGCCAAAGAAGAACAAAAGAAGGAGGACAATGAAAAACAAGTGGAGGAAGAGTGGAGTAGCTACCCATCTCCTATTCCCAACAATGGTAATTCCAAAATTCCCATGAAAACGCCTTCTTATACTATTGCAAGTGATGATGATCTTTATTGTGATGAACCCATACTTGATGAATCTTTTGATATGCATGCTTTCTTTGGAAAATCATATGATAGTTGGGCATAAAAGATATTTGAAAAGGATAAAAATGATTCTAATAGTACTAGTCCTCCCATTAAAGAGGATAAGGAGTATTGCTTTGATATATTAAATGATAATACTATAGATGATGATCCTTTATTGCTTGATCGTCCTCTATGTGGAACAATTGTGTCTAACTTATGGGAGGATGAGAGTGATATAAAAGAGATAGATGATCCCCTATGCTCATTGGATGATTGGTCTTTATGTGGTGATTCTCTTGAAAACTATGTTGTGGAGTTTGTCTCCAATGCTTGCAAATATTATGAGAGAGGAAGAAATAAGAGCCCTCTTTATGCTTTTACTTTATTTAAAATGCAAGCTTATGATCATTATATGCATTGGTTACCACAAAGTTGTAGTTACTTATTCATATACAAAATGCCAATGCATAGGAAGAGAGTTAGACTTTGAAGTTACTTGTTACATGCTTTGTGGTGTGCTCCTTATGCTTTCAAATACTATTCGGTTTGAGCACACCTTTGGATTCTTAAAACTTGTAAAATATGTATAGCTACTGTTTTAGAGTAATTAATTTAGTTTAGCTACTGCTTTCCAATAATTAGTTTAGGAGTTTGAATAAAAATAAAAGTTGGGAATGTAAATGAGAAGGATGAGCAATGGAGAAGTTGGGGTCGACCTTGAGCATGTGTTGTTCATGCCAATGGAACCATTGCAAAGTCCATATCATTAAAATTTCTCCCATAACAAAACAAAATAAAAAAGAGTTTTACTTTGTACATATTTGCTTCTTGAATAAAATGGTTTCCTAATAATAAGTTATTTTGCATCTTGGTTGAAACTATTATATCATTTGTATGGAGAACTAACCATTTTGTAGGCACTAGAGTATCATGGAGATGAAGATATTTCCTTGTTTGAGATGAAACATGAGATTATAAGAAAGGATTAGAGGACAAGAACTAACAAAACCACAAGCTTGGGGATGCCCCCGCATCCCCCTCTTCTTTCAAGTAATTTCAGGTTTTACTATTCCAAACTCATGTTCTAGTTTTACCGCCATGATCTTTTGCATATGTGAGGGAACCATGCATTTATTTTCCTTTTTGTTTTCATAGCTTATGTTTCTTTTAGAATAGAGTTTTAAGTTTTAGTTTCTGGAGTTTTTAATAAAGTACCAAGTTTTACCCATTTTGGATAATGAAGTTGATAATACATATGCGGAGTTGCAGATTTCTGCAAGTTACTGTTCACGAAAAGAGTTTTCATTTTTTACTGGTAACTCCGATTGGGATGATATTTCTACTGTAGTTACAACTTTTCATCCTCTGTATGCAAAAACATTGGCAAAAATTCCTGACACTGATAAGTGGTCGAAATAATTACGTTTTCCAGCTGCTGTTTTTCTGGACAGATTCTGTCTTTTGTTGCAAAAGTAACTATTTTGAGTTTCTACTTGATTATTTTTTGGTCTTTTGACTTTTTGAGGATGTTAGCAACTTGAGAAACCCTCTGGACATTTGAAACCAAGTTTTATTTGAGTCTTGATCATAGCAAAGGAATTATCTTTATACCACTATCGTCACCCCCGGCCGCAGAAAAGAAATGGGACAAAGTTTTGTGTTGAAGATTTTTCATAGGGAATGAAGAAACAACAAACAAGGAGTCATCCAAGGACGGTGAAAACCATAAGCTTGGGGATGCCCAAGGCACCCCACTGGACCCATACAACTCTCGGTTTGCAAACCTTCAAACTTTGTTTTTTGAGCAACATAAGATTTTCGCATAAACTTGGAGTGTCTATATCTTTAGTTATTTAGGTTAGCATGCATCTTAGTCATGTTTCCAAGACCAATATCAATGAAGTTGCTGTAGAAATAAAATAAATTGGATGCACATTAAAAGAAAGTAAAAGGGATGAATAGTTACATAAGAAGAACTCATGAATATTTCTACACTTGGTGTGATGTTTTATTTTTGAGTTCATGATATCTTGCAATCGTCACATTTAGTACTAGCTCTCATTTACTTCTTGTATGTTTAAGTTTAAGTTTATCTTTCATGATTAGGGAATGAGTAGTACTATGGACACTTTTGCATGCTTTTTCTTAGTGGTCAATATTCTCCCTCTTGCTAGCCTTTCACAAATCAAGCAAAGGTTGTACATCCAAAATCATTAAACCAAGTTATTTCTAGCAGAGTCCACCATATCTTCCTAGATAGCATTCATATGCTATTCCAAGTACTTCCTCGTGTGGTATTTTATTTAGATTCCAAATCTTTTATGCTTTTGTCTATGCTTGGCATGGAGAAATAGTTGTGGGGTGACCACGAACTTGACAGGCACAAAAAATGATAAAATTTGACATAGTAAGAAGAATTATTTATATTATTTTATTGACATATTTGTTGGATGTTAACACAAGCCATGCTGTCATGGGGACGTTTTCAACTCAAAAATTGTTGATTGTCATGATATTTGTAAGGTGGCTATTACTAACTATTAGGATGGTGCAGACGAACATTGTATAGTTGTAGTTGGGAAGGTGTATATGATATCCTTGACATAACTCGGTGCCAACCAAAGCTATGCTAACATGGTGAAAGTTTTTAGCAAAGGTCTTTAAAAACCTCAAATCTTTCAAATGAGCTTGAAAAGCTGATTGTCATGTCATTGGAGTATGGATAGTTGCCCATGCTGGAAACACATTGGGTGGCTCCTCGTACGAAGGGGCATGAGGCATTAGAGTTTTATCAATGATATCATGTATAGTACCAAGTGCAATGAAGGCACAACCAGGATGCATGTGGAGCCATTAGTCATCTTGCAGGGACATGAAACATATCAACAAATTTTTCTACAAAATACTATACTTATGACTGATTGCTTTAACCTTGTTTCAATAATTAAAGATGCTTATGATAGGGGCAATGGAACTCAACACTATGGTGAACTATGATCTTAAGCATGCCCTCAAGTATAAAGATTTGGAATATAGATGCTTTACTCATGCTGAATCCCTACTTACTCTCCACTTCCTTCTGAGTCAAAGAAACAAAGAAAAATATCTCTATTCGAAAGACCAAAAGTGTTTGTTTAATTGTCCATAGTACTTGTTCATTTCCTATTATGGAAGATGTCTTTATTCTTATACATACTTGAAGTTTATGTTTTCTTTTACTTCCTATAATGATTGCTTGCTGTCATTTACTTATCAATGAACCATTATACTTTGAGTAGCAATGATCATGAACTCTATATTGTGTATCTATTGACAATAAACTACAAAGTCCATTTAGTTATCACCTTTATGCTCGAGGACGAGCATAGGTTAAGCTTGGGGATGCTGATGCATGTAAAATGCATCTATGTTCTTTGTAGTTTATTGTGCTATATTCAATCATAATTCATTCATATAAGTGGTTATAATCATGATTTAGAATGATTTTGGAGATTTTCCTATAAGATCCCTTTATTTGTATTATAACCCTACAGGGCAGAAAAACCCTGTTTTCGTATTTTTGACTTTCAAGGACCTTCGCGAACTCAAAAGGACCTGGGATTTTTTCTACGCAAGTTTTTTATGGAAAATGAAGACCTGGAACACCTGGACCTCACTTGGGCCTGCTAGAGGGCCGAGATGGGCCAGGTGGCACGGCTTGATACCCTGGCCGCACCACCTATACCCATTTGGCCCTCGTGGCTCCGATGTCGGCCGTTTTTATGTCGGTTCATTTGTCTTGACCTAAAACCATCTATACAAAGGCCCCGATCACGATCTCACGACGCACGGAGGCGGAGATCAAAAACACATAAACAGAGAGTCTGTAGTCCACCGCCGACGTAGAGCAGAGGGGGAACCGCTGCCGGAACCGCCTCCGGGTGGCTCCACCCCCTCCAGCGTGGTCATCATCAACATCTACAGCAACACCCCCTTCATCCTCTCCATACCCCCATTGTAATCTCTTGGCAAACATGATGTATGAGGCGGTATATCGTTTTCCAATGATGTATTTGATCTCTATGTCTAGTTTTGAGTAGTAACTTGTTCATGGCTATGGTGAAATAGTTTGTTTATGGTTGCATACAAGTTTGTTATCTTCTATGATGGTCTGATGTACTGATGTATGAGTGTACACATATGTTGGTTGAATGCATAATGTTGTCACTGTTGCGTGTGTTTAGAGGTTTGGGATGGCCGGAGATGATAGAAACCGTGTCCCACTTTTTAGATGCATGACCATTAATAACGTGTTGATCAACGAGGGGATAAACTAATGGGGACCTTGAAACTTACAGCGGTGGTTGGACTTTATGTCTTAATAACTCCCTTACTTGTTCACGTATGTGGCCTTGGGATCAATCACTAGGGGTGTACTTGTTCGTGTGAACGGCTGCACCTATTTATGGCTCCTCTCTGGAAGAAACAATAGACTATCTTTATAAAAGTTAGATGTGATGGTTAGGTGTGTTGATGCTAGACACGTTTCTTTAATTGACCCATTGTGCGTTAGTTTCTAGGCCTGGGGTTTTAATCATCGAGTTCTTTAGAACTTATGCATCTAGCTGGTATAAAACATGTGCTTCACGAATTGTGACAACCAAAACAAATGAAACAACCAGATGCCTAGAACGTTTGCTCCCTTGAGTTAACTTCATCCAGCTCCACCTTGCATAAGCCCCCTTGCATAAGCTTTCTTTGCATCTTTCCTTTCAGCACTTAGTTTTTTTAGTTTACTGCTTTCTAGTTAGTAGTATCAACAAATTAAAACCCTGCATACTTTACTTTATTGCATTGCACGGGCCATATAAGTGGGTTATAGGGCATTAGAGAATAGATAGTTTACCTTCAGCTCCTCGTGGGTTCGACACTCAAATACTTATCAAATTGTGCTACAGTGATTCCCTGCCCTTGGGGATTATCAGTACTTAGTTACGACTGGAGGGGGTGAATTGGAGCTAACAAATTTTTAGGCTTTTTCAAGTTTTAGGCTTTATGCAATAAGGAAAATGTGAACAATGCAAAGTGTGCAACCTAGATGATACAAACACAAAGGAAAGCAAAGAGAACGAGTAACACGAAGAGCAAGGTAAAGGAACGAGGTAACCGTCGAGGAGACACGAGACACGAGATTTGTTTCCCGTAGTTCCTTCCTTGTTAAGGGGAGTACGTCTACGTTGGAGAGGTGTGGCGCCACAAAGGCCACCAACGCCACAAAGGCATCACCTTCTTCTCCGGTGAACCCCCCACAAAGGTGAATCCACTATGCGGTGCCGCTCAAGGTGCTACCAAACCTTCACAAGATGGGCACAACTCCACAACTCAATTGGAGGCTCCCAACAACACCTTGAAGCTTGTACAACACCAAGCAAGCTCTCAAGATGCTCTCTTCACAAGGGTCTCCACTATGAAGACCCAGAGTTACAAGTTCCACAATGGAATCAAGAGGAAATTCAAATTCCTTCGGTCAAAACGTAGATCGGCCCCTGATACATCTCAAACGTATCTATAATTTTTGATGTTCCATGCTTGTTTTATACCAATTGCTACATGTTTTGCATCTACTTTATATCACTTTTATACATTTTTTGGGACTAACCTATTAACAAGATGCCGAAGTGCCAGTTCCTGTTTTCTGCTGTTTTTGTATTCCAGAAAAGCTAGTCTGGAAATATTCTCGGAATTGGACGAAACTACACGGGGTCCCTATTTTTCCAGAACACACCTGACGGAGCAAAGGAGCAACAGAGGAGGGCCACCAGGGCCCCACACGCACCTAGGCGCGGGGCCCTCCTCTGCCGCGTCCTAGGGTGGTGTGGGCCCCTCGGGTCTCCAGCCGCCGCCCTTTCGCCTACTTATTCCCCCCGATGCGAAAACCCTAAGTACCTGAGCAAATATCCACGAAAAGTTCCAGAGACGCCGCCGCCGTCAACCCTAGCTCGGGAGGGTTCAGAACCTCTTCCCGTGAAACACCCCAGGTATAAAAACGAACCTGGAATGTTACCACAAAGCACTATGACTACCAAGCATAGAACATATTGGAAAATTGGACAAGAGTTTCCCTTGTATGTAATGTAAGGGCATCCTGGACAAGACATTAATATGAATCTGATAGCTAAACAGTTCAGATAACTAAACATGTCATGGCTTGAAAGAAACATCCACAGTTTCGAGATAAACAGTATTTTTGTCTCGGCTAAACAATGCAGCATAAGCAATTAATATACAATGGTTGATCAACTAAGTATTTTGTGAAATTGGGTGATGTGCTCAAATTATGTAGAGGTGCTACCCCGTGCCCCATGTATGCAGCTTATCTAGTACTTGAAAACCAAATGAAAAGCAAGGGTGAGTATAGAAATACTCAGCAAGTACATTTAGAGCCACAAGAACAATAACGAACAATCAACCACATGAAAGTACTGATAATCTCGTTTATGAACTAGAAGACTGAAACCGAATATTTGAATTGTTGCCCGACTAGCCCACGAGCTGACAGTTCTCACCGAACTTTATCGGAGTAGCCACTCGGGACAGTTTCTCACCGGACCAACAGAAAGGTTAGCCATCGGGCTAGCCCACAAGCTGACAGTTCTCACCGAACTCTATCGGAGTAGCCACTTGTGAACAGTTCTCACCGAGTTAGCTATGAAGTCAAGAAAGTGAAATATCTCTAAACATGGACGAAGCAATCGAATCGAAATTACTGAATAAGTATGAAGTGAACCAACTGAACAAGCGATCTGAATCAGTGAAAGCAATCAGTTGAACCGTCACACCATGAACGAACATAGGGAACAAGGTTCGTCATGCACTTGCCTTTACCGGTGACATGGTCGTAGGAAGGAGTCACATCTCGATACCTGTAGGCAGCCAGGTACACACAAGTCTCAACACATGTCATCCACCACAATACAAGTAATATACAGTTCTCACGCATGACACCAAATCATCACATCTAAAGCGCACACATAAGTATCTCGAATGACATTCTCCGAAAAACAACTCTTTGCTGCCCCTTTACTAATAAGCTCATAACTCCAGGTAGGAAACTTGAATCCCAGGAAATGATATGTTTCCATATTCATTGAAATATTATATAGAAAGGATTCCAAATAACTGAACTCTGATTTTGGAGTTAACTAGGACATTAAGGACAAACACTAAGACTGATTTTCCCAGCATTCAGTATATTGATTAGCCCTCTTATGAATTTTCATTACAGTAAAAATACTCATTAAAATCAAGGAAAGTAAATTGATCTAGAAACTAGAAGCTACCAGCTAACAGTACTATTTTAGTTCACCATTTTATCAACAACCGAAGGCTCCGAAAGGTGTAGCCCCAAACCATAAGTACTCTGTTTCTCAATTCTCAGAACAGAAACTTGTTTTCATCACTGAGACCAAAGGGGTGGACCAAATCGAGCAAACGACCACTCAAAACGACCGTGAGAACATAACCTAAATTTCATTCCATGGAGTCGTAACCTCATTTTACCATATTGGTCTCCGAAAATAGAGATTTGTGCTACTGTATACACAGAGACAGCAACATAAACGACTTTTGCCCTAATCCCCCCATGTTCTTGCTGAACCCCAGACCTAAACATCATGGAATTCATACCAAAACCATTCCAATAACACATACATGGTGGGGATCCTCACCCTTGGTGCCTGAGCAGATCGGATTCGATAGGACGGTGGTGATGAACCTTCTTTCTTTTCTTCTCCTCCTCATCTTGATCCTTCTTCTTTTCTCCTCCTCTTCTTCTTCAACCTCAGGTCATGGCTGCACTAGGAGGTGGGCCAGGACGTGGTGCAGGTGGTAGGATTCATGGGAAAAGAAGTGAGAAGAGGGTGGAGGCGCCATGGAGATGGAGAGAGAGAGAGCTCCCAACGGAGAGGAAAGAATGGATCAGGTTTGGCCTCTCCTGACCGCACCCCTGCCAAGGATAAGTACCACGTCTTATTTAATCAAACCAAATTGGAATTTCGTATTATCTCAACCCTTCAATTTGAGTAGACCATAGATACTTCTCCCGACGTCCAAATTTGATAAATGAGTAGTCAATTTCGACTATCTCGATGAGCCCGACACATCTATGGCCTCAGATATTTGAGAATAGATTTTGTTTGAAAGGTCACAAGAAGGTGATTAAGAAAGGAGTATGGCGAAGCATGACAAGAGCCCTTATGAAAATTTCCAATAAATTACGAGGTATTACATCCCGGCACCCTGCCGGAGAGGGGAATCGTCACCGGAGGCTTCTACATCGCCATGCCTGCCTCCGGAGTGATGCGTGAGTAGTTCATCCTTGGACTACGGGTCCATAGCAGTAGCTAGATGGTTGTCTCTCCACTTTGTGCCATCATGTTTAGATCTTGTGAGCTGCCCTACATGATCAAGATCATATTATTGTAATGCTACATGTTGTGTTTGCTGGGATCCGATGAATATTGAATATTATGTCAAGTTGATTATCAATCTATCTTATATGTTATTTAAGATCTTGCATGCTTTCCGTTACTCGTAGATGCTTTGGCCAAGTAGATGCTTGTAACTCCAAGAGAGAGTATTTATGCTAGATAGTGGGTTCATGCTCCGTTTAACCTGGGACAGTGACAGAAAGTTCTAAGGTTGTGGATGTGCTGTTGCCACTAGGGATAACCTAACGATGCTATGTCCACGGGCATATGTGTTTGTTTACATTACGCACTTTACTTAATGCAATTATCCGTTGCTTGCAACTTAATACCAACGGGGGACTCGGATGACAACCCGGCGGTGGATTATTAGTCATAGATGCTGTTGGATAACGGTCTATGTATTTGTCGTAATGCCCAATTAAATATCATAGTAGTCAACATGTCATGTATATGCATTGTCATGCGCTCACTATTTCAATTGCCCAGCTGTAATTTGTTCACCCAACATGTTAGTTATCTTTTATGGAGAGACACCACTAGTGAACTGTGGACCCCGGTCCATTCTTTTACACTGATTAAACAACCACAAACTGCAAACTGTTCCTTTTTCATTCTCTGCAATTTAATACTCATTTTCCACACCATACGTTTAATCCTTTGTTTTCAGCAAGCCGTGAGATTGACAACCTCACTGTTTCGTTGGGGCAAAGTAGTTTGATTGTGTTGTGTGCAGATTCCACGTTGGT
This sequence comes from Poa pratensis, assembly GCA_947311845.1. Lineage (NCBI taxonomy): Eukaryota > Viridiplantae > Streptophyta > Magnoliopsida > Poales > Poaceae > Poa > Poa pratensis. The sequence continues at coordinate 35,847,354 of CAMZMU010000043.1, forward strand.
GATCGTGTTGCGCTGCGCCACCAACAACCTTCTGAAGAGTTGCTGCTCCTACTGGTTCGATAACCTTGGTTTCTTTCTGAGGGAAAACTTGCTGCTGACTGCATCATACCTTCCTCTTGGGGTCTCCCAACGAACGTGTGATTCACGCATCAAGCTCTTTTTCTGGCGCCGTTGCCGGGGAGACAGCAGTCTTCTGCAAGGGGAGTTTCACGCTTCCAATCTCTTTACTTTGTTTTTGTCTTGCTTAGTTTATTTTATTTTATCTTGTTTGCTTTCAATTATCAAAAACACAAAAAAATTAGTTACTTGCATCTAGTTTACTTTCAAGTTATTTTCTGTCTGTTTTTATTCTGCTAAAATGAGTACTCCTGAGAACACTAAGTTGTGTGATTTCACTAGCACGAACAACAATGATTTCATATGCACACCTATTGCTCCACCTGCTGCTTCAGCAGAATTTTATGAAATTAAACCTGCACTTTTAAATCTTGTTATGAAAGAGCAATTTTCTGGTGTTAGTACTGATGATGCTGCTGTTCACCTTAATAACTTTGTTGAACTTTGTGAAATGCAAAAGCTCAAGGAAGTAGATGGTGATATTATTAAACTGAAACTTTTTCCTTTCTCCTTGAGAGGACGTGCTAAAGAATGGTTGCTATCTTTGCCTAGAAATAGTATTGATTCATGGACTAAATGCAAAGATGCTTTTATTGGAAAATATTATCCTCCTGCTAAGATTATTTCTTTGAGAAGTAGCATAATGAATTTTAAGCAATTTGATAATGAACATGTTGCTCAAGCATGGGAGAGAATGAAATCATTGGTTAAAAATTGTCCCACTCATGGACTGACTACTTGGATGATCATCCAAACCTTCTATGCAGGATTAAATTTTTCTTCAGGAATTTATTGGATTCGGCCGCTGGAGGTACCTTTATGTCCATCACTTTGGGTGCTGCAACAAAGCTTCTTGATGATATGATGATTAATTATTCTGAGTGGCACACCGAGAGAGCTCCAACAGGTAAGAAGGTAAATTCTGTTGAGGAAACCTCTCCTTGAGTGCCAAAATTGATACTATTATGTCTATGCTTGCAAATGGTCAAACACATGTTGATCCAAATAATGTTCCTTTAGCTTCTTTGGTTGCTCAAGAAGAGCATGTTGATGTGAACTTCATTAAAAATAATAACTTCAACAACAATGCTTATAGGAATAATTTTGGTAATAGCAATTATAGGCCCTATCCTTCTAATAGTGGCAATGGTTATGGAAATTCCTATAGTAACTCCTACAACAATAATAAGAGTGTACCCTCGATCTTGAAGTTATGCTTAAGGATTTATTAGTACACAAACTGCTTTCAATAAAACTGTTGAGGAGAAATTTGGGAAAATTGATGTGCTTTCCTCTAAAGTTGATAGTCTTGCTCTTGATGTTGACTTGTTGAAACTAAAGAACATGCCTCATGATGTTAAAGAGAGCAAAACTCTCAATGCTATACAAGTTAAAATTGATAACAATGTGAGGATGTTAGCTGAATTGCATGCTAGATGGGAAAGAGAGGATGAAATTGCTAGAAAGAATAATATTGCTAGAGTTTATACTATTACTACTTCTGAAAATGCTTCAAACTCAAGTGTTAACAAACCTCCTACCATTAATGGCAAGATAATTGGTGTTGGTAATGTTTCCACTTCTATTGCAAAATGTCCTAAATTGCCTGATAACTCTGAAACTGTCCTTGATAAAGATGCTGAAATTTCTAGCAATAAGGAAGATAATAACTCCATTACTTTTGATAATAATGACTTTGATTTTGATGGTTGCAATATTTCTGAAGTAATTAAGTTCTTGCAAAAGCTAGCTAGAAGTCCTAATGCTAGTGCTATAAACATGGCTTTTACTAAACATATTACTAATGCTCTCATGCAAGTTAGGGAAGAAAATTAAAACATGAAGCTTCTATCCCTAGGAAGTTAGAAGATGGTTGGGAGCCCATCATTAAATTGAAATTGAATGACTTTGATTGCAATGCTTTGTGTGACCTTGGTGCTAGTATTTCTGTTATGCCTAAAAGATTATATGATATGCTTGATTTAGCACCTTTGGAAAATTGTTACTTGGATGTTCACCTTGTGATTCTACTATTAAAAAACCTTTGGGAAGAATTGATGATGTTCTTATCATGGTTAACAACAATTATGTCCCCGTTGATTTTATTGTCTTGGATATTGAATGCAATCCATCATGCCCTATTGTGCTGGGAAGACCTTTTCTTAGACTGTAGGTGCTATTATTGATATGAAAGAAGGGAATATAAAATATCAATTTCCTCTCAAGAAAGGTATGGAACACTTTCCTAGGAAGAAGATTAAGCCACCTTATGATTCTATTGTTCGAACAAATTACAATGTTGATGCTTCTTCACTTGGTAATACTTGATGCATGCTTTGTGCCTAGCTAAAAGGCGTTAAAGAAAAGCGCTTATGGGAGGCAACCCATTATTTTTTTCTGCAATTTTTCTTTTATTGAGTCAAGGAGTGTTTACTTCTGTAGCAACTCCTTTGTATCTTTATTTTCTCGCATTGTTGTGCCAAGAGTAGCCTCTAATGTTAAGATGCTTAATTTTGATTGCTGCGCAGAAACAGATTTTTGCTGTTCACTGTACGAAATTCCTAAAATCACCAGATTGTTAATTAAATCTGAAATTTTTGTGCGTAATCTTTATGAATGTCTGAAACTTTCATTAGTTCAGAGTTTTCGATCTGAGCGTCGTAAGTGCCTCGAAAAAATTCGTCTTTGCGGACTGTTCTGTTTTAGACAGATTATGCCTTTTTATTTTGCATTCTCTCTTTTACTAGTGTTGAGTGAAATTCTTTTTTGGGTGGAAGAGCTTCACATAACATCAGTGGCTGTAGCTAATGTTTAAAGTAACAAATCATATTGCGTCTTATAGAACATGTGAATTTTTGATTATGCACTAACCCTCTAATGAGATCTACTTTGAGTTTGGTGTGACGGAAGTTTTCAAGGGTCAAGAGAGAAGGATGATATAATAGGATCAAGAAGAGTGAAGAGCTTAAGCTTGGGGAGGCTCCCATGGATCTCCCCAGCATATTTCAAGAAGACTCAAGCGTCTAAGCTTGGGGATGCCCAAGGCATCCCCTTCTTCATCGTCAAAATTATCAGGTCATCTCTAGTGAAACTATATTTTAATTCTTTCACATCATATGTGCTTTTCTTGGAGCGTCTGTGTGCTTTTATTTTCAGTATTGCATTTTATTTTCAATAAAGCTTGACTGGACCCTAGCATTCTTGATTGGGAGAGAGACACGCTCCGCTTTTTCATGAGAATACTCCTATTCTTCACTTATATTTGTTGAGTATTCATATCTAGCGCTGTTCAGCTTTTAGCTCTTGTTTTCATGTATCTCTTGTCAGAGCTATTAGCTTTCTTTTGTAGAAAGTACTCTCTTGCTTCACTTATATTTGTTTGGAGAGTTGATGAAATAAATTGATTGGTGTTTGGTTGGTTCAGAAAATGTTGCATGTGGTAATTGGTATAAGGAAAAACTTGCTTAATCTTGTAGATCACTAATGGATAACTTGATGCTTGTCAATTGTTTTGAGTTAACAAGTAGATCATGATTAAATTGTGCATCACATGAGTTAAGCCTATTAGTGAAGAACTACCGTAAAGCTTGTTGAAAATTTGGTTTGCATCGGTGGTATCTCTAAGGTCTAGATATTTTCTAATAACAGGGTTTGGTTAACAAGGAAGACGGTATGAAGTCTTATAACGTTTGCAATATGTTTGTCATATAAAACTTGGTGTACGGGTTGATATTCTTGTTTGCTTACATAACCTTGCTAGCCTAAACTCTGTACTGAGAGGGAATGCTTCTCGTGCATCCAAATCCTTGAGCCAAAATCCATGCCATTTGTGTCCACCATAACTACCTATATGTGGTATTTCCTTGCCACTCCAAGTAAATTTTTCATGTGCTACCTTTAAATTATTCAAAATGTTATTATTCCCTTTTTGTGTCAATGTTTACTAGCTCATGAGGAATTAGTGTGGTTATTCTTTATTCTATTTGTGAATGGACTTTTACACCTGGACTAGTGGCATATACATCCGCTTATCCAATAACTTGCAAAAAGAGCTGGCAACGGGGTGCCCAGTCCCAATTAATTACAACTTTAACCAATTAATTCTCTTCACACTTTTGCCCTGATTCATCAGTAAGCAATGACAAACAGTGAAATACCTGAATGTGTGTAAACCAAAGAGAAAGAGGGATGATCTGCCTTGCTGGTAGAAATAACGTCCTTCATGGGAGCCGCTCTTAAAAGTCCGTTCGACAGGTAGAATACTGTTCTCACCCGCTACCATTCGTTGACAATTAACAAACACCTCTCAAAAATAGATACTCCTCCATGGTATGTGATTGATGGAAGGCACCCGAGGATTCGGTTAGCCATGGCTTGTGTTAGCAAGGTTGGGAGGAGTATCAAATATTTTATGCAATCTCTATATGCTTTCAAAAACCTAAAAGCTCTAGCACATGATTAATCCCTGCTTCCCTCTGCGAAGGGCCTTTCTTTTACTTTTATGTTGAGTCAGTTTTCCTATTCTTTCTGTCTTCCACAAGCAAACACTAGTGTCAACTTTGTTACAACATGCGTTATATGCAATGTATTGGACTTGTTATACTACTTTGTGTTGACAATATCCATGAGATAAATATGTTGAAAGTTGAAGCAAATGCTGAAACTAAATTCTTCCTTTGTGTTGATTAAATACCTTTTATTAGAAACTATTGCTTTATGAGTTAACACTTATGCAAAACTGTTTGATGCTTGTCTCGAAAGTACTATTCATGAAAACGTTTAGCTTGTGTGATTCATTGTTTACTCATTATCTATTTGGTAGCAAATTATAGACCATTGACTTGGATCACTTCATTCATTTACATGTGCCTTGCAATATTATATGATCAAGATTATGATGTAGCATGTCACCTCAAAAATTATTTTGTTTTTATCGTTTACCTACTCGAGGACGAGTAGGAACTAAGCTTGGGGATGCTGATACGTCTCAAACGTATCTATAATTTTTGATGTTCCATGCTTGTTTTATACCAATTGCTACATGTTTTGCATCTACTTTATATCACTTTTATACATTTTTTGGGACTAACCTATTAACAAGATGCCGAAGTGCCAGTTCCTGTTTTCTGCTGTTTTTGTATTCCAGAAAAGCTAGTCTGGAAATATTCTCGGAATTGGACGAAACTACACGGGGGTCCCTATTTTTCCAGAACACACCTGACGGAGCGAAGGAGCAACAGAGGAGGGCCACCAGGGCCCCACACGCACCTAGGGCGCGGGCCCCCTCTGCCGCGCCCTAGGGTGGTGTGGGCCCCTCGGGGGTCCCAGCCGCCGCCCTTTCGCCTACTTATTCCCCCGACGCGAAAACCCTAAGTACCTGAGCAAATATCCACGAAAAGTTCCAGAGACGCCGCCGCCGTCAACCCTAGCTCGGGAGGGTTCAGAACCTCTTCCCGGCACCCTGCCGGAGAGGGGAATCGTCACCGGAGGCTTCTACATCGCCATGCCTGCCTCCGGAGTGATGCGTGAGTAGTTCATCCTTGGACTACGGGTCCATAGCAGTAGCTAGATGGTTGTCTCTCCACTTTGTGCCATCATGTTTAGATCTTGTGAGCTGCCCTACATGATCAAGATCATATTATTGTAATGCTACATGTTGTGTTTGCTGGGATCCGATGAATATTGAATATATGTCAAGTTGATTATCAATCTATCTTATATGTTATTTAAGATCTTGCATGCTTTCCGTTACTCGTAGATGCTTTGGCCAAGTAGATGCTTGTAACTCCAAGAGAGAGTATTTATGCTAGATAGTGGGTTCATGCTCCGTTTAACCTGGGACAGTGACAGAAAGTTCTAAGGTTGTGGATGTGCTGTTGCCACTAGGGATAACCTAACGATGCTATGTCCACGGGCATATGTGTTTGTTTACATTACGCACTTTACTTAATGCAATTATCCGTTGCTTGCAACTTAATACCAACGGGGGACTCGGATGACAACCCGGCGGTGGATTATTAGTCATAGATGCTGTTGGATAACGGTCTATGTATTATGTCGTAATGCCCAATTAAATATCATAGTAGTCAACATGTCATATATGCATTGTCATGCGCTCACTATTGTCAATTGCCCAGCTGTAATTTGTTCACCCAACATGTTAGTTATCTTTTATGGAGAGACACCACTAGTGAACTGTGGACCCCGGTCCATTCTTTTACACTGATTAAACAACCACAAACTGCAAACTGTTCCTTTTTCATTCTCTGCAATTTAATACTCATTTTCCACACCATACGTTTAATCCTTTGTTTTCAGCAAGCCGTGAGATTGACAACCTCACTGTTTCGTTGGGGCAAAGTAGTTTGATTGTGTTGTGTGCAGTTCCACGTTGGTGATCGTGTTGCGCCGTGCGGCCACCAACAACCTTCTGAAGAGTTGCTGCTCCTACTGGTTCGATAACCTTGGTTTCTTTCTGAGGGAAAACTTGCTGCTGAACTGCATCATACCTTCCTCTTGGGGTCTCCCAACGAGCGTGTGATTCACGCCATCAGCCCCTCCTCCTTCGATTCCCTAAAGGGGGTCTTGATTGGTTGGCTAGGGAGGGAGATCCACCAAGTTTAAGCTCTGAAGTAATGGAGGATAGAGAAGAATCACAAACTGAAGACCTTCCTTCTTGGGAAGAATGAGGTGGCTATTTATAGCCCTCCTCAGATTTCTAGCCATTGCACAGTCGTTGGGCCGAATATCCAGGTAACTGAACCCAGAATTTTCGAGGGGGGGGGGGGGGAATCTCTGGTGCAAAATAGCACCAGGAGGGCCGGAGATTCTGCCCCCTCATTCGGGTTGGCCCGGATCACTCTGGCCAAGTTGGTCCGACCAGCGGCTAATATGCCCGGGCTGGCCGGACCACTCCAGCAGGAATACCGAGCGTGGAGTTCTTGGCCGGAATTGGCCCAGAATGGGGTCGGACCACTCCGACGAGGCTAGACCAGAAACTCCGGTCTAAGCCAGGCCGGAATCTCCGCCCCTGCCGGAATATCCACCCCCTTGTGGACCGGAGATTCCACCCCTGCAGACCATGTGACAGGCAAAATTCCGAGGCTCTGTTGTGACCCAGCACACCACTGCATGTTGTATTGCACAAGTCGTTGGCATAACACTCACGGAACACCGTTCCACGAATATTACACCCTGCAGAGTGGTACAATAGAAACATCGCAGGTCCAAAGGTGTCTGACTATAGTATTTATATCACAGATCCTTACAACGGATCTTGGAACTTCCATGACACAATGAGGTTCGCTAGGTAAGTTCCCAATCAAACCAAAATCTAGAAGAAGCAACTCGTCGACTACTCCACGACGAGACCTCTTTCGAGTACTACTTGGCTAGTGATTGCTGCTACAGCAATAATCTACGGATAGGTTCTATGGTTTGGGGATTGGTACCCCCTATCCTTCTGTATAGTTTCCACTGATTCTAACTGCAGTTGTTGACTACTTTGCTCTTGGTGCCTGACTTCCGCTCCTCGTAGTGGTCCTCCTTGTCGTCTTATTGGGTTTGGATGACATCTTGGCGCTCTAGAGGCTAGAAAGGGATAAGAAGATAGACGGAGTACGGGCGTACTCAGCAAGCTCAACTATGTGGATGTCTGATGTCTAGAGCCGTGGATCAGGGATCCTAGGCATATGCAGGTTTTTGAAAATGGGTTTTTCGAAAAGGTAAGTTTTAGTTTATGAAAACTATGTCCGTCAGCCTTCACGGGTTGTGAGAACTTCATGGAGTTCCTTTCCCGCCGCGATCATAGTTCTTTCCCAGAATAGGGAGTATCATGACACATTTTATACATTCTCGAGAGGTGCGCTACTTTTCCCACAAACGTCTTTAGCCTTGTTGCACAACTGGGAAATGTCTGCAGACATATTTCCGTTCAGACTTCCTTGGTCCGAGGCCCAGTCTAAAGACTAGCCAATCACTGGCCTCTCCGCGACCCCGCAATCCACCCTTTGTAACGAGTTTCGGTCACGGGACCTACGCTCATTTACCCTCCCTTCTACGATACAATAGTTGTCATTCCACAGCACAAAATGGGGACGTTTCGGGCTCCCACCTGCTGATTCCTCAACAGAAAAGCCCAACTAAGTATCTGGGGATATACGGAAGGAAGAAGGTCCAACTGACTTACCCGTCCCATTCCGGGATCTGTGGTCAGCGCTGTCTATACGACGCTTAGAATGACTAAATACATTTGTTGTTTAATCCTAATGGTGCTGTCAGTAAAGTGGAACCTCCACCAATAGAGTTTCACTCTGTATTCAAACATGGTTCCACTGCCCACCCAATAGATTACTCGACCCTTGGGCCAGTAGCCCGCATTTTATATGTATGAAAATAGTATTTTTATTTTGAATGCAAGTGATAATGTACTTTTTTTGAAAAGGTTTTCATAAAACAAAGTAAAATAACAAGTGATATGCAAGGTTGAACTTGCCTCATGTGTGCAAGATTATGCAATCAGCGTGCTTTACGTTGTCATAAGATCCAGATGGAAGAGCAGCATTGGTCCATTATGGACTAATGTTTGAAAGATGGTCAATATGTTGTTTATGCATAATATATGATATGCAAACGTTCTAACCCTCGAAATCAACCCCCATTAGTTTCGTTTACGGACTTGACTTAGGTTTTTGGGTTGGTGATTTCTTACAGATTTGGGTTAGGTTTAAGTTTAATTCACTCGTTAAGTAAAGCTCAAGCAATTAAGATTCTCACTCAAAATGCAATAACACACTAATTAAACAAGACCTAGCATGATTACTCTTAATTGGTGACAACTATCACTCATAAATGAATATTCTTTTGAAGTTGTTTAAGAAAATAGGTTTTAGTGATTTTCTTTATATGGCAAAAAGATAACTTTTGAAGAACATCTCTTAGGGTTTAGTTGACTTTCATTTTATGTCAAGTAATTAGGGTGGCACATTGCTTCTATTTCTTTTTATCAACAATTCTAACAGTACCTAATGATTGTGTATTATGATGACTACTCCTTAGAGTGTGAGGTTTACTTTGATTAAGTATCTAAGATTGGAAATGAAACTATAACTTCACTATCATGTCTCTTCTTATTTCCATAAACATTAAAGTAAATGATCACTTCGCTTTACTTTTATGTGAGCATGGCATACACAATTTTCTTTGTATTTAATTCTATCTCAACTAAGTGTTTGAAAGTCTAAAGTGCATCTTCTTAAATGTTTACTTTTTTTAGGGTTACAATTTCTTTTCTTCATTTCATTAATTTATTTTTAATATTTATATTATTTTGGAAATGCTACATAGAGCGTGTCTTTCTTATAATTAGTGTTTATATGACTCCAAGGATAGGAATTTGTGTTTGAATCCCTTCCTCATGACAAGATCATAATGGAGCCATATTTGAAATATTAGTTTGTTATTTTATGTTTCTTGAATTTGAGGTACAAGAATTCATATGAATAGGTTTTATTAAATTCAAAGTTTTAATCCAATTAAATGGTTGATATTTTGATGTAGATGGATAGAGTTTATTCTTGTGAGCATTTTGATATATTATTTGTATTTTTCTAATTTTGTATGAATTAGTTATGAATTTCCCAAGTTTGCATGATTTTCTGGAATTTTGATTTCAAATGGATTATTCGTTTTGTACCATGGCTAATCTAGCTACAGACACTGACGTGTGGGGTCCAGGGGCTGGTCAAGGTCCACGTGGGCGTAACGGTCAACGGAACTTTTTAATACCGTATCACTGCCTAGCCAAAGTGACTGTCGAGTGGGGTCCAGGGTCTAGTCAGCTGCCACGAGAGCAGGGTCTGACAGTGGGGCCCACGGTCAACATGACCTTGCCGGACACACGCCGATTCTTGGCATTCCAGGAAACGAGACTAGTCTAGTTGGACGCAGAATATTTTACGAACCTAACGGGCTACGGCACGGTCGAAATGGTCGACGGAATCGATGCGGACATGCTCGACCGTGGCAGCGCCATTCCGGCGAACATCTAACCTAGGCTACGAGCTACTCCAGGACCATCTACTAGGTTCTAAAGGGTCGCGCACTCACGTAGAAACTGAAGAGAAGGTCGTCGAGGCTCGGGGGGCCGGAGATGAGCGAATCGACCAGATCCTCGCCGCAGTCCACCATAGAAGAGAACTCGACTCCCATCTGTAACATCCCAAAAATATAACAAGCATTATTATTCCAAAAATGAGAGCCAACAAAAACTTTTTGTTAATTTATATGGGTTGATTTCCTAATGTTGCTTGTGATAGATAATTCTTGTTGCATGTAATGTTGATTGCTCTAATTAAAAACTAGAAGAAAAGAAATAAAACAAAAGATAAAACAATAAAAACAATGTGACAAGTGTCACACCAAATTTCTCCAAGTGAGAAATTATCTTTATCCCAAACAAAAATTCAGTGGAGTGAATATGATCACTCCCATTTTTATTCCTACAACTTTCCCTCTCCAATTATTAAATTCAAAAATCTAAATTTAAATTCAAAACCTTTCCTTATCTTTTTAAATCCAAAATTGTGCTATGATGCACTTGCACAATAAAATCCAGAACCTCACAACAAATCCTTATAAACATATGTGAAGCAAATTATGAAAATAATTTGCAGAAAACTAATTTGAAAATTTGTTCTGGCATTAGGTCGAGCACATGGTTGGCATCACCATGTTCTTCCCCAAATCGGAGATCAATCCGATCGATTTCGCGCGAGTTCGAGCAATCCACTGCACCCCCATCGCTCCCCTCACCTCACTGATCACCCTCGAGCACCAGAGAGCACAAGGGGGGGGGGGGCAATTTGACGGCATTGACCATCGTCGCCAGGGAGCAGAAGCTCTGTAGCCATGCCGTGGTGTTTGATGGCGTGAATCACACGCTCGTTGGGAGACCCCAAGAGGAAGGTATGATGCAGTTCAGCAGCAAGTTTTCCCTCAGAAAGAAACCAAGGTTATCGAACCAGTAGGAGCAGCAACTCTTCAGAAGGTTGTTGGTGGCCACACGGCGCAACACGATCACCAACGTGGAACCTGCACACAACACAATCAAAGTACTTTGCCCCAATGAAACAGTGAGGTTGTCAATCTCACCGGCTTGCTGAAAACAAACGATTAAACGTCTCGTGTGGAAAATGAGTATTAAATTGCAGAGAATGAAAAAGGAACAGTTTGCAGTTTGTGGTTGTTTAATCAGTGTAAAAGAATGGACCGGGGTCCACAGTTCACTAGTGGTGTCTCTCCATAAAAGATAACTAACATGTTGGGTGAACAAATTACAGCTGGGCAATTGGACAAAATAGTGAGCGCATGACAATGCATATATATGACATGTTGACTACTATGATATTTAATTGGGCATTATGACAAGATACATAGACCGTTATCCAATACCATCTATGACTAATAATCCACCGCCGGGTTGCCATCCGAGTCCCCCGTTGGTATTAAGTTGCAAGCAACGGATAATTGCATTAAGTAAAGCGCGTAATGTAAACAAACACATATGCCCGTGGACATAGCATCCTTAGGTTATCCCTAGTGGCAACAGCACATCCACAACCTTAGAACTTTCTGTCACTATCCCAGGTTAAACGGAGGCATGAACCCACTATCTAGCATAAATACTCTCTCTTGGAGTTACAAACATCTACTTGGCCAAAGCATCTACGAGTAACGGAAAGCATGCAAGATCTTAAATAACATATAAGATAAATTGATAATCAACTTGACATAGTATTCAATATTCATCAGATCCCAGCAAACACAACATGTAGCATTACAATAATATGATATTGATCATGTAGGGCAGCTCACAAGATCTAAACATGATGGCACCAAGTGGAGAGACAACCATCTAGCTATTGCTATGGACCCGTAGTCCAAGGATGAACTACTCACGCATCACTCCGGAGGCAGGCATGGCGATGTAGAAGACTCCGGTGCCGATTCCCCTCTCCGGCAGGGTGCCGGGAAGAGGTTCTGAACCCTCCCGAGCTAGGGTTGACGGCGGCGGCGTCTCTGGAACTTTTTGTGGATATTTGCTCAGGTACTTAGGGTTTTCGCGTCGGGGGCAATAAGTAGGCGAAAGTGCGGCGGCTGGAGACCCCCGAGGGGCCCACACCACCCTAGGGCGTGGCAGAGGGGGGCCCCGCGCCCTAGGTTCGTGTGGGGCCCTGGTGGCCCTCCTCTGTTGCTCCTTCGCTCCGTCAGGCGTGTTCTGGAAAAATAGGGACCCCCGTGTAGTTTCGTCCAATTCCGAGAATATTTCCAGACTAGCTTTTCTGGAATACAAAAACAGCAGAAAACAGGAACTGGCACTTCGGCATCTTGTTAATAGGTTAGTCCCAAAAAATGTATAAAAGTGATATAAAGTAGATGCAAAACATGTAGCAATTTATATAAAACAAGCATGGAACATCAAAAATTATAGATACGTTTGAGACGTATCAGCATCCCCAAGCTTAGTTCCTACTCGTCCTCGAGTAGGTAAATGATAAAAACAAAATAATTTTTGAGTTGACATGCTACCATCATAATCTTGATCATATAATATTGCAAGGCACATGTAAATGAATGAAGTGATCCAAGTCAATGGTCTATAATTTACTAGCAAATAGATAATGAGTAAACAATGAATCACACAAGCTAAACGTTTTCATGAATAGTACTTTTGAGACAAGCATCAAACAGTTTTGCATAAGTATTAACTCATAAAGCAGAGGGAAGCAGGGATTATGTCATGTGCTAGAGCTTTTAGGTTTTTGAAAGCATATAGAGATTGTATAAAATATTTGATACTCCTCCCAACCTTACTAACACAAGCCATAGCTAACCGAATCCTCGGGTGCCTTCCATCAATCACATACCATGGAGGAGTATCTATTTTTGAGAGGTGTTTGTTAATTGTCAACGAATGGTAGCGGGTGAGAACAGTATTCTACCTGTCAAACGGACTTTTAAGAGCGGCTCCCATGAAGGACGTTATTTCTACCAGCAAGGCAGATCATCCCTCTTTCTCTTTGGTTTACACACATTCAGGTATTTCACTGTTTGTCATTGCTTACTGATGAATCAGGGCAAAAGTGTGAAGAGAATTAATTGGTTAAAGTTGTAATTAATTGGGACTGGGCACCCCGTTGCCAGCTCTTTTTGCAAAATTATTGGATAAGCGGATGTATATGCCACTAGTCCAGGTGTAAAAGTCCGTTCAACAAATAGAATAAAGAATAACCACACTAATTCCTCATGAGCTAGTAAACATTGACACAAAAAGGGAATAATAACATTTTGAATAATTTAAAGGTAGCACATGAAAAATTTACTTGGAGTGGCAAGGAAATACCACATATAGGTAGTTATGGTGGACACAAATGGCATGGATTTTGGCTCAAGGATTTGGATGCACGAGAAGCATTCCCTCTCAGTACAGAGTTTAGGCTAGCAAGGTTATGTAAGCAAACAAGAATATCAACCCGTACACCAAGTTTTATATGACAAACATATTGCAAACGTTATAAGACTTCATACCGTCTTCCTTGTTAACCAAACCCTGTTATTAGAAAATATCTAGACCTTAGAGATACCACCGATGCAAACCAAATTTTCAACAAGCTTTACGGTAGTTCTTCACTAATAGGCTTAACTCATATGATGCACAATTTAATCATGATCTACTTGTTAACTCAAAACAATTGACAAGCATCAAGTTATCCAAATTAGTGATCTACAAGATTAAGCAAGTTTTTCCTTATACCAATTACCACATGCAACATTTTCTGAACCAACCAAACACCAATCAATTTATTTCATCAACTCTCCAAACAAATATAAGTGAAGCAAGAGAGTACTTTCTACAAAAGAAAGCTAATAGCTCTGACAAGAGATACATGAAAACAAGAGCTAAAAGCTGAACAGCGCTAGATATGAATACTCAACAAATATAAGTGAAGAATAGGAGTATTCTCATGAAAAAGCGGAGCGTGTCTCTCTCCCAATCAAGAATGCTAGGGTCCAGTCAAGCTTTATTGAAAATAAAAGTGCAATACTGAAAATAAAAGCACACAGACGCTCCAAGAAAAGCACATATGATGTGAAAGAATTAAAATATAGTTTCACTAGAGATGACCTGATAATTTTGACGATGAAGAAGGGGATGCCTTGGGCATCCCCAAGCTTAGACGCTTGAGTCTTCTTGAAATATGCTGGGGAGATCCATGGGAGCCTCCCCAAGCTTAAGCTCTTCACTCTTCTTGATCCTATTATATCATCCTTCTCTCTTGACCCTTGAAAACTTCCGTCACACCAAACTCAAAGTAGATCTCATTAGAGGGTTAGTGCATAATCAAAAACTCACATGTTCTATAAGACGCAATATGATTTGTTACTTTAAACATTAGCTACAGCCACTGATGTTATGTGAAGCTCTTCCACCCAAAAAAGAATTTCACTCAACACTAGTAAAAGAGAGAATGCAAAATAAAAAGGCATAATCTGTCTAAAACAGAACAGTCCGCAAAGACGAATTTTTTCAAGGCACTTACGACGCTCAGATCGAAAACTCTGAACTAATGAAAGTTTCAGACATTCATAAAGATTACGCACAAAAATTTCAGATTTAATTAACAATCTGGTGATTTTAGGAATTTCGTACAGTGAACAGCAAAAATCTGTTTCTGCGCAGCAATCAAAATTAAGCATCATCTTAACATTAGAGGCTACTCTTGGCACAACAATGCGAGAAAATAAAGATACAAAGGAGTTGCTACAGAAGTAAACATCCTCCTTGACTCAATAAAAGAAAAATTGCAGAAAAAAAATAATGGGTTGCCTCCCATAAGCGCTTTTCTTTAACGCCTTTTAGCTAGGCACAAAGCATGCATCAAGTATTACCAAGTGAAGAAAGGTCTAATTCATCAAAAGCTTCATCAAGAACAGGGTTTGTCACACTAGGACTTTTCAGTTTACGTAATTCTTGGGAAGAAAATTTAAATAGACCATTATGTGACTCACCCTCAAGCTCATTGAACACGTTATCCGTTTTAAACACACCGTGGGTTTTGGTTTAGAAATTTTTGGCACATACATAAATTTTTGCTCTCTCCCCACAAAAGCCTTTTGCTTTTTAGTTTTAAAGAGGTAAAAGTAGAACTTATTACATCCATAGCCTCCTCTAATTCACCAATCCTAAGATTTTGATTATCTTGAATAGTACTAGTTTCTAAAACAGCAATTCTTTCATTAATGGTTCCCAGTGATTCATCAACTTTGCTAGTACTATCAAGGAGATTTGGCAAATTTTTCTCTATAGACTCCAATTTCTTTATAACATCTTCCAAGGTGATCTCATTTTTAATGTTACTAACAGGTGGTGTTCCTACTAGACTCTCAATAATATAACTAGCTTCCAACGCAGGAGTACCAAGAAAGTTACCTCCTGTCAAAGTGTCCAAGACATATCTATACCAGCTAGTTATGCCAACATAAAAATTTCTAAGCAGGATCATAGTGGAATATTTTTTAGTACACCTACGATGAGCATCGCTGATTCTATACCAAGCATCTTTCAAACTTTCTCCACTTTGTTGCTTAAAAGATCGAACCTCAACTTCAGGAACCGAAACATGATGAGCCGAACCAGACATGATAACTAACAGAAAACAAAACTGAAAATAAACTAAATGCAAGTAACTAATTTTTTTGTGTTTTTGATAATTGAAAGCAAACAAGATAAAATAAAATAAACTAAGCAAGACAAAAACAAAGTAAAGAGATTGGAAGCGTGAAACTCCCCTTGCAGAAGACTGCTGTCTCCCCGGCAACGGCGCCAGAAAAAGAGCTTGATGGCGTGAATCACACGTTCGTTGGGAGACCCCAAGAGGAAGGTATGATGCAGTTCAGCAGCAAGTTTTCCCTCAGAAAGAAACCAAGGTTATCGAACCAGTAGGAGCAGCAACTCTTCAGAAGGTTGTTGGTGGCCGCACGGCGCAACACGATCACAACGTGGAATCTGCACACAACACAATCAAACTACTTTGCCCCAACGAAACAGTGAGGTTGTCAATCTCACGGCTTGCTGAAAACAAAGGATTAAACGTATGGTGTGGAAAATGAGTATTAAATTGCAGAGAATGAAAAAGGAACAGTTTGCAGTTTGTGGTTGTTTAATCAGTGTAAAAGAATGGACCGGGGTCCACAGTTCACTAGTGGTGTCTCTCCATAAAAGATAACTAACATGTTGGGTGAACAAATTACAGCTGGGCAATTGACAAATAGTGAGCGCATGACAATGCATATACATGACATGTTGACTACTATGATATTTAATTGGGCATTACGACAAATACATAGACCGTTATCCAACAGCATCTATGACTAATAATCCACCGCCGGGTTGTCATCCGAGTCCCCCGTTGGTATTAAGTTGCAAGCAACGGATAATTGCATTAAGTAAAGCGCGTAATGTAAACAAACACATATGCCCGTGGACATAGCATCGTTAGGTTATCCCTAGTGGCAACAGCACATCCACAACCTTAGAACTTTCTGTCACTGTCCCAGGTTAAACGGAGGCATGAACCCACTATCTAGCATAAATACTCTCTCTTGGAGTTACAAGCATCTACTTGGCCAAAGCATCTACGAGTAACGGAAAGCATGCAAGATCTTAAATAACATATAAGATAGATTGATAATCAACTTGACATAGTATTCAATATTCATCGGATCCCAGCAAACACAACATGTAGCATTACAATAATATGATCTTGATCATGTAGGGCAGCTCACAAGATCTAAACATGATGGCACAAAGTGGAGAGACAACCATCTAGCTACTGCTATGGACCCGTAGTCCAAGGATGAACTACTCACGCATCACTCCGGAGGCAGGCATGGCGATGTAGAAGCCTCCGGTGACGATTCCCCTCTCGGCAGGGTGCCGGGAAGAGGTTCTGAACCCTCCCGAGCTAGGGTTGACGGCGGCGGCGTCTCTGGAACTTTTCGTGGATATTTGCTCAGGTACTTAGGGTTTTTGCGTCGGGGGAATAAGTAGGCGAAAGGGCGGCGGCTGGAGACCCCCGAGGGGCCCACACCACCCTAGGGCGGGCAGAGGGGGGCCCCGCGCCCTAGGTGCGTGTGGGGCCCTGGTGGCCCTCCTCTGTTGCTCCTTCGCTCCGTCAGGCGTGTTCTGGAAAAATAGGGACCCCCGTGTAGTTTCGTCCAATTCCGAGAATATTTCCAGACTAGCTTTTCTGGAATACAAAAACAGCAGAAAACAGGAACTGGCACTTCGGCATCTTGTTAATAGGTTAGTCCCAAAAAATGTATAAAAGTGATATAAAGTAGATGCAAAACATGTAGCAATTGGTATAAAACAAGCATGGAACATCAAAAATTATAGATACGTTTGAGACGTATCAGTGTTCTCCACTGTGGAGGGGACCAAGCAGTCGCCCAGCTAGCCCAGCGCCACGCCCTGCCCTCTCCTCGCACCTCACCGCACCCGCTGGCCAAGGGCCGTGTCGCCGAAGCACCCACACCCGTGCACCTTGCTCGCTCCCGTGCGCGCGTGCGCCATGGCAGAGCGCCACTGCCGGCCCGACAAACCACTGCGTCCCTCGCCCGCCCGTCGCCGCCCAGCAATTCCCCGTGTTCCCCGCAGCCTCTAGGGCATGGTGGCACCGCCCCTAGACCTCTCCCACTCCCTGCACCTCTCCTGCACCGTGCCCACCATGGACCCGCCACTGTCCTTAAAAGCTCTCCCGAGCCTCGCATTCTCCAAACACCGCCCCACTGCCTCTCCCACTCACTCACCACTCTCTCGTGCGCCGCCAGGAGGGCGGAGCCACAGCAGCGAGGCTGCTACTGCCCATGTCCCTCTGCAAGCTCGCCGTGCCCGAGGTAGACGAAGACCCTGCAGCCGTGCTGCTGCTGCCTCTTCTCTCCCTCCAATCCCTCTGCTTTGTTTTCCCAGCCCTCCGCACTCACTTGCCCCTCTCTCCCGTACCCAGGAACCCCCAGAGGAGCTTCGCCGTCGATGCACCGTGGCCGTGGAAGTGCCGCTGCTCGCCGCCGACGCCAGGAGCATCCCCAGCAAGCACCACTTCTCCAGCCCGCTTCCCCGAGCCGCCGCCGTCGTTCTGCACCTTCCCCGCTTCCTCCCGAGCCCCCTAGGTGAGCTTTCCACGAACCTCGCCGTCGCCGGAGCGGCAGCGCCGCCAGTTTTAGGTCGTCGACGTTGTTGTCGAACATGGGCCGTTGGATCAGTGATCAACGGCATCATACCGCTTCGTTTAGTTGTTTCTCTGGCAAGTGGACCCCACTGTCATAATTTTAAACATTTCCAGCACGCGAACCGTTTTCCGCTGAGTCGCTGACGGGTAGGACCCACCCGTCAGGGATTTCGACATTATCCAGTAGAGCGAATTTTTCTTAATTTAAATCCCTGTAAATATCAGTACTGGACACAACTTAGAAATTCAATATCTCGAGATTTACAAATCCAAATAAATCGAATCTAAATGTTCTGGAAAGCTTATGAAATTGTTTAACCAACCCAAGTGGTCTCATTGCATTTAGATAAATAATAAAAATGTATTATTAAAAATTCCACAGAAGGTTTAAAATTCAAACTTGTTTGTTTCTAATACTCTGTTAAGACAAATAATTCCAAACCAATTTTGTCAGCTTGGTACTATGATCTATTAGCTCCCCTAATTTTGGTAGAATTAATGGTGCAGGTATAATTGTTTAGTTCAAAGATGAAGTTAGAGAACCCTTCTGCACTAAAAGAATTAAATATGTTTAATGGTTAACCCAAATGAGTTAGGACCAATTTTGTTAGATCAAATTTAGTGATGTTTAGTTACCCCTAAAAGGATCTAATTTTAGGATCAACAGAACTTAATTGGTAGCCAAAACTTGATTATTAAGTTACTGTATTAAAACATTTGTGTAGGGAGTTTGGCAACTCCAACTAATCCAAATCAACTCGTGTTATCTTCTACACATCAGTAGCTTTCTGTAGAAATTTAGTTTGTATTTTTGTGACCAACAGAACTCAAGTTGTGTAATTAAACATGTTCAACAAGTTTCTGTCATATTTAAGACATAAATAAATAAGGTTTAATTCAATTAATTTGAAACCAAAGTGTGTTGTTTGATGTGTGCAGTGGCTACTTATAGCATTTTAATATTGTAATGTTGTGATGTTGATTGAGTAGATTAGTGATGGTTTGCATTTACTTGTTTATTAATTAGACAAGAACGCTGTCGGATTTATCGAGGAAGGGGAATTTGTTGAACCGGAAGATCAAGACCAAGGTCACTTTGTCGAGCAAGGCAAGCTACTCTCTGAGCTTGCACCCCAAATATATGCATCTACTTTGATAACATGATTTACTCTTAAAACAAAGATTTTCTAAAACCTTTTCAAAAATATATGGAATTATTTTGCCACCCTATGTAGAAGTATAAGATAGATTATATAAAATTATAGGATGGGAAAAATAAATATTGTTTATTCAAAACTCCTTTGAAAATACTTGTGTGGTTATGAAATGCCAAGATGTCGGTGCTGAAGTGGAGAAATGGAGTATGGATATGTTTATGAAAAATGCACAATGTGTCCCTGTACTTACGTCAACCAGCCGATACCCTGTGCGACCACATTTACCCACATATGGGAAAAGGGCTTAGTCATATAATTTGCTCATATTAGTATGGGATGACTCATCGATGGAGATGACTCCGTTATGCATGAGGGGATGGTTTGTTGACCTACCCCTGACTTGGGTCCTCGCTCAAACTCTATGGAAAGATAAGGAGGAGGATTGAAGGTTCCACCATAAATCGCCGGGCAAAACTATGAGTCCTCACACTTAGATTCCGACGGGCTGGGTTAAGTGTTGATGGAAAGTGTCATATGGGCAGGGTCCTATACTAGCATGAGCAAAGGACAGGCTATGGTCGGTGACTCAACTTCGCATACACCTTGTATGGCGAGACATGGCTGACACGAAGAGTTACCGGATGGGTGTGGGAAAAGCGTGCTACCTCTGCAGAGGGTTAAAACTATTCGAATAGCCGAGTCCTCGGACATGGACAGTTGGGAGGCCCTACTTTGACCTATGTGCAAGTTTTGAAAAGAGTTGAGTTTTAAAAAGAAAAATGAAGTGGAGGATGTTTTATACACCTATACCAACGGATCGGTATGAGGTTGTTGGAGACAAGTGGACCATGACGGGCTATGGTTGGAAAAAGGAGGAGTTTTGGAGAAACTAATAAAATGGTGATTTTATTCAAAGAAAGTTATAAAATTCTTCTTATCTTTTTCAATAAAGATATAGAGATGTTTTAAATAAATAAAAGTCTAAAATTAAAATAAAACTAGTGCCTACTCATATTGGGGTAGTTTGCGAGTACAATCAAATGTACTCATATTGGTTTCGTCCCTGGCTATTGTCTTAGCCAGACTTCGAGGAGCACTACGCCGAGAAGGAGTATGGCGACTTCTACGCGAACTAGGGATCTCCATAAGTCAACTGCCTGTCGGGTCGTCGTTAGGAATTCAATGCCTACTACGCCGTAGCTTCCGCTGATTATTTTGGTTTGGCCCATGAAGGCACCTATGTAAGACTTGGTCTAAACGACCATTTATGTAAGACTTTTAATTCGGTACTGTAATGGATGTAAACTTTGGTATTCAGTTCGGATTATGTGCAATGACAGACTGATCACGGGATCATTGTGTTAAACATAATCGAGTATTTCGGACGGCTAGTCCGGGTCCCCACACCATCGATTGAGAGCTCCCGAGAGAAAAGTGAGAGAGTGAGAGGTATGAGGACTTCGCTGCGGCGCTCCCGGCCTATTTATAGGTCACCGAAAGGTCGGTATAAAGTCGGTTAGGGTTTGGACGCTAGAGATTTGTGCTCAAAGGCGGTTCTCCGTGAAAGGATAAGGATGAGAGGGTTGCGTCGGAGCTATATGAAATTTTATAGTCGACGGCGAGGTCGATAACTCGACAGTGATGGCCGACATTGTCGCGGACGTCGGCGATAGGAGGAAGACGATGAAGTTTGTGGCGGTTCTAAACTTTTGGCAGATAACCCCCTGGCGGGCGTGGACTGAAGCGAAAAGGTTCGTCCGAGGCGGGTTGGGCTGCAAACTGGCCTAAGTGGCTGCTAGATGGGCTAGGGTTACTGGGTTGCGGTCTAGGTAAGTTTTTTCTCCGTTTCCTTTTTCTTATTCTATTTCTAAATTCCGTTTTCAATTTTGGTTTGATATTTGGAATTCTGTTTTGAATCTTTGGTTGGTTTGAGAATAGTTTGGGTAATTCAATTGTTTGAATTTCTTTGGAAGTGACTGAGAGGTATATTACATCCCTCAAGAATATTTTGAATTGAGTTTTGAGCTATTTGGTTCCTTACATAACCATATGTGGTATTCAAATAATATTCAAATCCTTTGAGTGTATTTTGGTTCAAAATAATAATTTTGAACTTCAACATTTAATTTCTCGGGATTGGAATATCTAGCTCTGATATTTTCAAGGGTTTTGTATTCCTTTATTTGGAATAGGGTTTTGAGAAATACTTTCCTAATAGGAAAGAATTTGAATAGAAAGAAAAATTATTTGAACCCTTTTAAAAATGGAATCCTAGTTCAAAATGATCGAAGGCTCGTTATATTTCTCTCTCTTTTCTTTGGGCAAATTAGGAAAGATTTCTAGATTCATGTCCCACATGAAATATAGGATTGTCAACTAGGGTTTCCAATTTGAGAGAAATCTCAAATGGATGCCCTTTATGTTGGGCAATACTTTATAATATCTTTAGTCACTCAAAATTGAGTTGAGATAATTATAAAGAATTTTAAAGAGTAGGTCCACTCTAGTTGAAATGAATTGGATATTCATTCCTATGATTTGTTCATAAGAGAGATTTGTGGTTTGGTCACATATGAAAATAAGTGACCTTGGTTATTTCCACAATTGACAAGGTTTGAGTTTATACTTGTCAAGTCAAAGATATTGAAGAAACCTTATATGGAAATTTAGTACCCAAAGCAAATTTGCAATCTATATAATTTCCCTAGGTTTTGGATACACTTGAAAGTGTGCAAAGATAATGATGGATTGGTTTGACATATGGAGAAATCCAGTTTGTCATAGGTCAAGCAATAGGCTTAAATATCTTTAGGCTGGCCTCAACCAAAAGATTATACTCTAGCTTACTACACTCATCACACAAAATTGTGGCATTGAGCAAGTTACTAAACTCTGGAATATCACCATAGGATTACTCATACAATTGCTTCACAAAAGTGTGAGGTATTGTTCATCTCAATACAATTCTTGAGTTTAGGGTTTTAGGTTTAGCAAGATAGGTTTGCTTACAATCAGAGGATTATTCCTTTGATTGATCACAAGATAGATATGGAGATATAGAGTTGCCTCATTCTCTAAGTCACTCTGGCATAATATAGATATATGCCCTAGTTTAGAATAGAGTATTCCATCCACTTAATTTTCTCATCATTAAGTAGGAATTATACTCATCAAAATAATTGGGTATAGAAGATGATTTTCTTAATGGCTTGATTAATATTGTTAGATTAATGTTAATATTCACTAATTAGGATTTCCTACCCTTCAAATACCTCTAATGCTAATTCCTAGACTTGTGTTAATTTTCCTGGAGATTCTACCTCGCTAACTTTTGTAGTTTGTTCATCCGGATGATGAACAATGTCCTTCTTGTTCTTGCTCTTCTCCTCCTAGATGCTTCACTTGACTCCCTCTAGATCTCTCTCTAACTTCCTCTCATGTGTTTTCTAGTTTGTGTGACTTGGGGGGTTATGAGACTTGGGGTTGAATGGGTTGGCTATTTATAGTGCTCTAGGATGCATAGCAAGGTGACACCTATGTGATGACTCCTCACTTGCATGGGTTACTAAGCTACTTGTTGTCGAGCTCTCCTTGGAATGCATAGTAAGGTGACACATATGTGATGACTCCTCACTTGCATGGGTGCCTAAGCTACTTGGGTGTCATGCTCATAGCCATTTCTTAGCCATGAGGTAACTTAGGTGGCATGATCATTATCCCCTTATAGAGTTTCTTTTTAATCATGACAAGTGGCTTTTGTCACTAGATGGGCTTTTGGGCTAAATTGGATATGTGGGCTCATTTGCATCTTTAAGTTAAAACTTAAATTGCAAATGTGGGATGATCATTTTAGGCCTTATTAATTAAGTGAAAACTTAATTAACAATATGGATGATCAAATAGGATCTAAAGACGACTTTAGTTCCAATGATTTTAATTTTATCTAGGCATGATCATTTGAGTTGCAAAACCCTCGTAGTTAATTTTATTCAAGTTGTTTGTTCTATTTAAAGTAATGTAAATGGGCTTAGTTTTATTGGATTCCATATAGTTATTAAGTTACGCGTGGTTTAACAATGCATGGCTAATATGCGCTTTAGACCTTAAAGTTTTCCCTATTTCTGTGTAAGGTCTTAAAATATCTTTTTGAGTGGTTCATGATTTAGATAAGGAAGAATAGATTTGATCAAGATTTGGAAGATCAAGACTAGATAGGATGGGATAGAATAAGATAAGAATAGAATTGATCTGAGTTTTGGTTGATTGATCATGTGCTAGAGAATTATTCAGCACATGTGTGAATTGATGGTTTAGAGAAGATGAGTTAAGCATCAAGTTATTACTTGTTCCTTAAGGATGTGTTGTGTGTTGATTCACTTTTATTAACAAGTCTTACTTCTACCCTCCTAACATAGAATTTTACCAAAGGTTATTTCAAAGTTTTAACACTCATCACGATGAGCTAGTCCTAAATCATCATCTTGGGTGAAACTTCAATCACTTTGACAAGTTCTATCAAAAAGTTTTAAATTTCCCCGGATTTTACATGCATGAATGCAATGCACACATCTATTTTCCTATCATTTGTAGCCTCTAATCCTGGGATGTTACATCCTTCCCCCCTTAAAACAAAACTTCATCCTCGAAGTTCGAGATCCTCCCCTTATTGTGTAATGGAAAGAACTCCTTCGGACATCCTCCTTTCTGGATTCCTTTGTCAACTACTTTAACTATGGAGAATATTCCTTCCCAGAAATTTTCCTGGAATCCTCCATAACTGGACACTATTCGTCTTTCGATACCAATTGGGGTTCGTATTGATATCAATTACGGCTCAACTAAGGTTCTATAGATTTGAGGTAAGAATGGATTGGAGATAAGAATAGATGATGATATCCTTCTACCGATAACTATGTCTTTGGTCATGGACAAACTACAGTAACTATCTAGCATATCAGCTGCCGTTATGGTACCAGTTGTGGTTATATTATTCTTCCGAAAGTACTCTTGTTGTACCTGAAGATATGATCCAACTCCATCTCCATTCAATCCTTTCTTTTGGATCATACTCCAACCCCTGGTTTTCTACGAGTCCAATGTACTGTTCTGTCTTCTCCTATGGGACTTTCTAATGGTCTTCACTTATTTCCTAGCAATTTGGCTTCATAGCTAGACTATTGGTCTTTTCGTGGATTCCTACTATGCTAAGTTACGGTCTCACGAAGAAATTTACTGTCTACCCACTCAAGTGTGGATAACCAGTATGACTTCTCCGACGGTTTCTTTACGTGGAAGGTCTATATTCCATCGTGGTATAGGTATCTCCACATCTTTACTTCCTTCTTATTCATGATACTTCCATGAATATATTCCTTAAATGTGATTCCTTTTGGGTTATTTCTCCTTTGTAGTTGCGTTGATGGCCTCCTTCTTGAATCTTCGTCATTAATCTATTAGTAACTCATCTCTACCTTGCACGAATTCCATTTTACCCTCTAGACCAATAACATCAAGCTAGAACTAGATGTTGCAACATGCATTTGCACACCAGTTCATACTTCATGCATAGATCTAGTCACACAATAACTCCAAGAAAATCCAAGAAATCGAAATGATATATATATCATACATGTATCAAAAGTCCGTAGAAATAGTACTCCGAGTAATACATCTCTGGTACTCAGACTTTGATACTATACATTATAATCTATATAGCTATTTATATATAGGTCTCTACCGTTATATACCATCATGTATAGATCATGCTACCATTTGCCTTGATATTTACCTCAGTTGTCCATTTGCAACAGGATAAACTTGGACAAAATGATCTAAAAGTTACCATCTGACATTAACTACAGTAAGTTTTATAAGCTGTACCAGCTGCGGTCAAACTTACTTTCCTTAACTTACTTCTGTCAAGACTATTTACTATGAATTTACCATGGTTTCGGAGCTAATCTCACCACGATCATTTATCACGTTTCTCCCATCATACTATCGTTGACTCTCTAATAAGGTTCTACTCCATCATGTATAGATTCTCAAGTGAACCTAACATGACCTTCTTCTCCACACTGAAGTGTATATCCTACCAGACTTGATTATGGCTTACATGGTATTTACCATTATTGACTCATCATATGGTTTTACTAGCATGTATGGCTTCTCTTTATCAGATAACACCATTATTACTAGTTTAGGGTAATCTACTTGGGTATATTGGATTGGGATAGAATGGTCTGGAATTTACTATGCCTACTTAGAAAGATACTATTTAGATAAGAACTATTCCTAAGAAAAATAGGGTAAGAAGAATTTACTTGTGTGTGGTAAGATTATTCTCAAGTGAATATCCATCACAAGTAAAAGAAGATTTGATTTAGATAAGGTGGTTCCCTATAGTCACTACCCAGCCTACAAGTCTCCGTTTAAAGGCTTTTAATCCTAGGGTCAAAGCGTATGCTCTGATACCAGCTGTTGTGACCCAGCACACCACTGCATGTTGTAGTGCGCAAGTCGTTGGCATAACACTCACGGAACACCATTCCACGAATATTACACACAGCAGAGTGGTACAACAGAAACATAGTAGGTCCAAAGGTGTCTGACTATAGTATTTATATCACAGATCCTTACAACAGATCTTGGAACTTCCATGACACAATGAGGTTCACCAGGTAAGTTTCCAATCAAACCAAAATCCAAAGAAGTAACTCATCGACTACTCCACGACGAGATCTATTTCGAGTATGGTTTGGGGATTGGTCCCCCTATGCTTCTGTATAGTTTCCACTGATTCTAACTGCAGTTGTTGACTACTTTGGTCCTGGTGCCTAACTTCCACTCCTCGTAGTGGTCCTCCTTGTCGTCTTATTGGGTTTGGATGACATCTTGGCTCTCCAGAGGCTAGAAAGGGATAAGACGATAGATTGAGTACGGGCGTACTCAGCAAGCTCAACTATGTGGGTGTCTGATGTCTAGAGCCATGGATCAGAGGATCCTAGGCATATGTAGGTTTTCGAAAACGGGTTTTTAGAAAAGGTAAGTTTTAGTTTATGAAAACTATGTCCGTCAGCCTTCACGGGTTGTGAGAACTTCATGGAGTTCCTTTCCCGCCGCGATCGTAGTTCTTTCCCAGAACAGGGAGTATCATGATACATTTTATACACTCTCTTGGGAGGTGCGCTACCTTTCCGACAAACGTCTTTAGCCTTGTTGCACAACCGGGAAATGTCTGCAGACATATTCCCATTCAGACTTCCTTGGTCTGAAACCCGGTCTAAAGACTAGCCAATCACTGGCCTCTCCGTGACCCCGCAATCCATCCTTTGTAACGAGTTTCGGTCACAGGACCTACGCTCAGTTACCCTCCGTTCTACGATACAATAGTTGTCATTCCGCAGCACAGAATGGGGACGTTTCGGGCTCCCACCCGCTGATTCCTCAACGGAGAAGCCCAACTAAGTATCTGAAGATATACGGAAGGAAGAAGGTCCAGCTGACTTACCCGTCCCATTCCAGGATCTGTGGTCAGCGTTGTCTATACGACGCTTAGAATGACTGACTACATTTGTTGTTTAATACTAATGGTGCTGTCAGTACAGTGGAACCTCCACCAACAGAGTTTCACTCTGTATTCAACCATGGTTCCATAGCCCACCCAATAGATTACTCGACCCTTGGGCCGGTAACCCGCATTTTATATGTATGAAAATAGTAATTTTGTTTTTGAATGCAAGTGATAATGAACTTCTTTTGAAAAGGGTTTTCACAAAACAAAGTAAAATAACAAGTGATATGCAAGGTTAAACTTGCCTCATGAGTGCAAGATTATGCAATTAGCGTGCTTTACGTCGTCATAAGATCCAGATGGAAGAGCAGTATTGGTCCATTATGGACTAATGTTTGAAAGATGGTCAATATGTTGTTTATGCATAATATATGATATGCAAACATTCTAACCCTCGAAATCAACCCCCGTTGGTTTCGTTTATGGACTTGACTTTGGTTTTTGGGTTGGTGATTTCTTACAGATTTGGGTTAGGTTTAAGTTTACTTCACTCATTAAGTAAAGCTCAGGCAATTAAGATTCTCACTCAAAATGCAAAAACACACTAATTAAACAAGACCTGGCATGATTACTCTTAATTGGTGACAACTATCACTCATAAAAGAATATTCTTTTGAACTTGAGAATAGGTTTTAGTGATTTTCTTTATATGACAAAAAGAATAACTTTTGAAGAACATTTCTTAGGGTTTAGTTAACTTTCATTTTATGTCAAGTAATTAGGGTGGCACATTACTTCTATTTCTTTTTATCAACCATTCTAACAATACCTAATGATTGTGTATTATGATGACTACTCCTTAGAGTGTGAGGTTTACTTTGATTAAGTGTCTAAGATTGGAAATGAAACTATAACTTCACTATCATGTCTCTTATTAATTCCATAAACATTAAAGTAAATGTTCACTTCACTTTACTTTTATGTGAGCATGGTATGCACACTTTTCTTTGTATTTGATTCTATCTCAACTAAGTGTTTGAAAGTCTAAAGTGCATCTTCTTAAATGTTTACTTATTTTAGGGTTACAATTTCTTTTCTTCATTTCATTAATTTCTTTTTAATATTTATATTATTTTGGAAATGCTACATAGAGCATGTCTTTCTTAGAATTAGTGTTTATATGACTCCAAGGATAGGAATTTGTGTTTTAATCCCTTCCTCAAGACAAGATAATAATGGAGCCATATTTGAAATATTAGTTTGTTATTTTATTTTTCTTGAATTTGAGGTACAAGAATTCATATGAATAGGTTTTATTAAATTCAAAGTTTTCATCCAATTCAATTGGTTGAGATTTTGATGTAGATGGATAGAGTTTATTCTTGTGAGCATTTTGATATATTATTTGTATTTTTCTGATTTTGTATGAATTAGTTATGAATTTCCCAAGTTTGAATGATTTTCTAGAATTTTGATTTTAAATGGATTATTCTTTTTGTACCGTGGCTAATCTAGCCACAGACACTGACGTGTGGGGTCCAGGGGCTGGTCAAGGTCCACGTGGGCGTAACGGTCAACAGAACGTTTTTATACCGTACCACTGCCTAGCCAAAGTGACTGACGAGTGGGGTCCAGGGTCTAGTCAGTTGCCACGCGAGTAGGGTCTGACAGTGGGGCCCACGGTCAACGTGACCTTGCCGGACACACGCCGGCAGCACGACGGCGAGCGACGGCGCCGCCGATTCTTGGCGTTTTAGGAAACGAGACTAGTCTAGTTCAACGCAGAATATTTTACGAACCTAACGGGCTACAGCACGGTCGAAATGGTCAACGGAATCGACGCGGACATGCTCGACCGCAGCGGCGCCATTCCGGCGAACATCTAACCTAGGCTACGAGCTACTCCAGGACCATCTATTAGGTTCTAAAGGGTCGCGCACTGATGCATGTAAAATGCATACATGAACTTTGCACTTTAATTGCTTATATTCCAATCATATTTGCATCATATCAGGGTTATTTCAATGTTTTATAATGATTTTGGGAATACTTCATAGTTTTCCCATTTATTTGGAATTAACCCTGTTTTTCCAGAAAACGTCTTTTTTAGTGTTTCAGACTTTCCGGGAGCTTCGGGACTCCAAAAAGGGCAAGGTAAAAGAGCACGGTTCAGAATTTTCGAGACGAACGCAATGGGCTTAAATTGAAGACCAGAAGCCCAACAGGCTGGAAATGGGAGGGTCCCACGCGGCCTAAAGTACATGGCCGCGTGGGCCCAGCTCGTTTCCACCTCGTGGCTCCGTTGCCATCGATCTTTGCTCCACCGACATAGTCTTGACCTAAAAACGCCTATAAAAAAGGTCCCCTGGCGTTTCGCGAAAGGAGGCGGCGGAGAAACACAGAACCACGAAACAGAGAGTCAGAAGGCTGCCGCCGGAGAAGATCGGAGGGGGGGAAACGCCGCCGGAATCGCCTCCGGAGGGCTCCACCCCCCTCCGGCGTGTTCATCATCAACATCTACAGCAAGAACTTCTTCACCATCATCACCATGATGAAGGGGGAGTAGTCCACCCCCTGGACTAGGGTTTGTGGTGGTAACTTTTGTATCTCTCCTCTCTCTTGAGCTTCACTAATTAGTACCGTATGAGCTGCTGAACATGATTACGGTCATCTATGTAATACCTTTGTGGTGAATATTGTGGTGTGAGATGATTTGTTATGCATTTACCGTTGTGTTGGAGCTTTTGTGATTTGTCATACTTTGAAGTATGATGTATGTGGGTACGGGATGGCCGATGTGACACGGCATAGGTATTGAGTGACACAGTACCGCCCAACGTCCTTTATCTGGGGGTAAAAAGAAAGAGTATGATGTGGGAGTGAGAGAAACCACGCTAGCCTTACGAGGGGTGACCTAGCAACACAAATGAGTATTTCTTTCAACTATGTGTTTTAGGACATATAGCCGTCATAAAAAGCTACCATTAAAACATGACAATTGTGTGTACTTTACCTATAACATGATGATCACCGTAGATGAGAGAGAGAGAGGATTAAGTGAACCCATGAACCATGTCCAATGTTCCTATAAGAAACACACACTTGAGCTTGTCCTCTTGCTACATAGGGGATTGGGCTTTCTCTCTTTGAGAGCTTTCACTTGCTACTACCTTTGTCTTGTCCTCTTGCAAAGAAGAGGATTGGGACACTTTTACATCCATCAAACCAACCATCTTGTTCTCTAAACTTGTTTAGTGCATAATCAACTAAAACTTGTGACACTTTAGTTGTAGGGAATAGATAACTTTTCCTTCTTGCTCCTGCGGATCGATACCTTACTTCCACATTGAGAGGTGCTACAGTGATCCCTTGCTCTTGGGGGTTATCAAGTACTTTTCTGGCGCCGTTGCCGGGGAGTGTAGCGCTTAAGTTTTTATTCTTGTTTGCACTAGATATTTATTTTCAGTTTTGCATTAGTTTAGTTTTGCATACATCCATATATCAAAAACACAAAAAAAATAGAAAATGGAAAATACCAAAAAAACTCGTGTTCTGGGCATAATTCCGGATATAAAGGAAGCTATGTTTAGACAATTGAATGCTGCTAAGATTGCCAAGGAATATAGAGAATCAAAGGAAGGGAAAATACTAAAAGGTTTCATGATGGAATTAAATTATATTGCTGAAAGTTGCTTTTACACCATGATGCAACTTGTATGTTTTGCTCTGAACAAAAAGATAAGCACTTTGAATTCCAATGTAGGTTCCATGAAGAATGTACTATTGCATCTTACCATGCTGACGATTATGCTTATTTAGGAATGGAACAAGTGGAGGAATTTGTTACTTTCAAGGCATCTTTTGAACTGCAAACTTTCATTCATGAAAATAAAACTTGCCCTATAGCTAATAAATTTGAAAGAGAGATAGATTTTATTCTTGAATATTGCATAATCAACTTCTCTCAAAATATTTATGTTGTTGAATATAATGAGGCTCCCCAAGAGAGCACTGATGTTTTGCAGGAAGAAGATGATGAAAACATAAGCTTGGAAGAGGAAGAATGTGAAGAAGTGGATAAAAACCTAAGCTTGGGGATGCCCATGCAATCTCAAGAGGATGATGGAAATGATGAACAGCTAGAGAATGAAGAGTTGGATCTCCCAACTTCACCATCAACAAATGATAGTAACACTCAAACTCAAAAATCTTTTGTTATTTATGAGAATCCATGTTATGATGAGGGTGAAACTGAAAATGCTATGGTCCTATATGATAACCCATGCTATTATGATGAAACTAAAATACTCCTTCACTTTTTAATATGCTACTAGTGAACTTATTGATGATAATGAGGAGTATTGCTTAAATATGCTATATGATAATGCTTTAGATGATGGTCCTATGCTTATTGATAAACCTCCATGTTTAGTTGTTACTAAATTATGTGAGGATAAAAATGACATACTTGCTGTTTGTGATAGTGCTCTTACTCATGAGAGCCCTACTTTGTTCTTGAACTCTCCTACTTACACCATAAAGGAGAAATTTGCTTATGTTGAGAAATACTTATGTGGTTTGCAATTATCTTTAGTTCCAAATCTTTGTTGCAACCATGATATTAAACTTGATATTGATCTTAACAACTATTTTGAAAGAGGGAAGCATGCTAATAAACTCCAAAATAAATTTAATGATCCTCTTTATGTTCCCAAATTATCTAAGTTGGAAGATTCTATTGGTTATATGGTTGAATACACTTTACTACTTGCAACTATTATGAAAGAGGAGGTGATAAGAACCCTCTTTATGCTACTAATAATTATGGGCTGCAAGTAATATTGTTAATATGCATTGGAAAACTTATTCATATATACAAAATGCCAATGCATAGAAAGAAAGTTAGACTTCGTTGTTATTACTTTTGTGTTTTGTTTTTCTCTCAACCAGGTTTCAACTTGACTATTATTTTGATTGGTTTGAGACAACATGGGACCCTGGTATTATGCATGGAACACTTCCCAAGAAAGAGGGGAACATCAAAGTTCAAGCTCCCTCATGAGCTTCATCTTCAATAAACAAAAGTAAGAAGCCTAGCTATATGGCTATAAAGAAAGCGCTTTGCGGGAGGCAACCCGGTTATTTTTGTGTGTGATTTTTCTTTGTGTCCTCTTGCTGTAACAAGAGATTTGTGTCTAGTTAGTTTCTGGAGTTTTTAATAAAGTGCCAAGTTTTACCCATTTTGGTCTTGAAAAGTTGCTTATAGCGTTCGGAGATTTTATTCCTGCACGAATCAGTGCACGGTATGATTTTTAATTCTTATTCTGTAACTCCGAATGAGCTCATATTTGAACTGTAGTTGCAACTTTTCATCCTCTGTATGCATGAATTTTTTCGGAATTTTTCGAGAAAGTTTGGTAGGGTAGAAAAATACGTTTTGCTGCTGCTGTTTTTCTGGACAGATTCTGTCCCATTTTGTTTGATGCATGCTTTGAGCTTTTAAGTTGAATCTTTTTGATCCAATTGAGTTTATGAGTAGGCATACAACATTATACACTTTCTGGACATCTCATATGAATTTTTGTTCAAGGATTATATGCAGCAAGAAACATATTTGTTTATCACTATTAATGCACCCCACAGAAAAGAAATGGGAGAAACGGTGTTTTGAAGTTTTTTCACAGGGATTGGAGGAGATGCACCAAGAGCTATCCAAGGATGGTGAAGACCATAAGCTTGGGGATGTGAAGACAACCCCGCTGGACCTACACACTCTCGGTTTGCACACGTCCAACTTCTGTTTTTCGATCGAAACACTTTATCGCATAAACTTGGAGCGTCGTTTTTTGTTTTTGTTTGAGTCTTGAGAGACCACCACACTATCATTTATATATGGAGAGCTACTGGAAATATGGGTTGAAATATGTTGGATGCTTTTATAAGATTGGGAAAAGGGATGTTTGAGTTGATTTTTAATGATACATATAGTTGCATGATTCATGAGCTTGTTTATGAGTAATAGTTTGCAAATCCTTTTTGAAGAGCTATCACTTATTCATGTTTTGGTGCTGATTGTTATTTTACTTGGTTTAACATGGATTAGTTAGTTCTATGGACACTCATGCATGCATCTAGATGGTCAACTTTCTCCCTTTGCTAGCCCAAAAATTCCAACAAATAAAAACTTGTTTCCAACACCTTCAACCAAAGTTTTCCAGTGAGTCCACCATATCTACCTATTAGCTTTATGCTATTCCGAGTTGTTTATCATGTTATTTGTGTTATCTATACCTCTGAATGAAAATGATTATGTTATTGATTGCCATGGGAAAAGTTGGTTATATAGCTCTCACGAACTTGATGCACATTTACTATCATTGCATAAATAAAACATGACCCATTGTGATTAAGATTATGATGCTAGTGGCTTGATAAATGTTCGAGGTTGGGTTAGCCCATATGTGCTGTCACATGCAAGCTTTCAACATGCTCTTCATCTCATTTAGTTGATATCATGTACTTTTGTTTATGGATGCTATCATGGTGAAATGAGGTGGAAATGAAGTAGTTTAAATGAGTTTG
Source organism: Poa pratensis (assembly GCA_947311845.1). Taxonomy (NCBI): domain Eukaryota; kingdom Viridiplantae; phylum Streptophyta; class Magnoliopsida; order Poales; family Poaceae; genus Poa; species Poa pratensis. The sequence continues at coordinate 35,881,013 of CAMZMU010000043.1, forward strand.
TATAAATGGTTAGAGAGACGCCTGGGCCGCTAATCTAAGCCATGCATCATTCATGGTGGAAATTTACTTACATGCTATGGTGAACCGTCTGTGATACACCTTACAATAAAAAGCTATCCAATGGTAAATAAAAAGGGTGTTGAGATTGTTCATTTGTTTGTTTGTCTTGTCATTTTGATATGGGCTTGTTCCATATCCTGGGACAAGAGGTACCCCAGTTGACGCTCTTGATGATACTATTATTACTTACAATGATATTAACTTGAACTTGCTTTGTTTCCTAAGTTGAGTAATCATGGTGTAGGTACTTGTATTCAAGGGGCATGAGACATCAACCTTTACTTTGTCAAGCACACTACTCATATTTGCTTCACATTAAACTTAATCATTCAAGATGCTATGATAGGGGAATGAGAGCTTGACACCAAGTATTACCACATTGCAATCATTAACTTAAGTAGAGAAGTTAGATGAAACTTATGCATGCTTTACCTCTACTCATATACATCTTTCCAAAGTGTCCACCATCATATTCAGATTTTCATCATCACTCTATGACCAATGTAGGATGTCCATACTTATCATTATGCATACATGTGGTCCATACTACTATCTGTTATGTTACACTTTGTGAACTATCATTGAACATCCTTGCATTGAATACTTGATATCACTTCATAAACTATTTGCATATTGCTACTCCTTTGAAGAATGAATCATTTGACTATATGTAGCAATAGTAATCATCTTTGATATTCATTGTTAAGTATTAAATTGCAAAGTCCATGTTAGTTTTATCATCTTCATACTCGAGGACGAGCATGGATTAAGCTTGGGGATGTTGATGCATGTAAAATGCATACATGAACTTTGCACTTTAATTGCTTATATTCCAATCATATTTGCATCATATAAGGGTTATATCAATGTTTTATAATGATTTTGGGAATACTTCATAGTTTTCCCATTTATTTGGAATTAACCCTGTTTTTCCAGAAAACGTCTTTTTTAGTGTTTCAGACTTTCCGGGAGCTTCGGGACTCCAAAAAGGGCAAGGTCAAAGAGCACGGTTCAGAATTTTCGAGACGAACGCAATGGGCTTAAATTGAAGACCAGAAGCCCAACAGGCTGGAAATGGGAGGGTCCCACGCGGCCTAAAGTACATGGCCGCGTGGGCCCAGCTCGTTTCCACCTCGGAGCTCCGTGGCCGTCGATCTTTGCTCCACCGACTAGTCTTGACCTAAAAACGCCTATAAAAAAGGTCCCCTGGCGTTTCGCGAAAGGAGGCGGCGGAGAAACACAGAACCACGAAACAGAGAGTCAGAAGGCTGCCGCCGGAGAAGATCGGAGGGGGGAAACGCCGCCGGAATCACCTCCGGAGGGCTCCACCCCCCTCCGGCGTGTTCATCATCAACATCTACAGCAAGAACTTCTTCACCATCATCACCATGATGAAGGGGGAGTAGTCCACCCCCTGGACTAGGGTTTGTGGTGGTAACTTTTGTATCTCTCCTCTCTCTTGAGCTTCACTAATTAGTACCGTATGAGCTGCTGAACATGATTACGGTCATCTATGTAATACCTTTGTGGTGAATATTGTGGTGTGAGATGATTTGTTATGCATTTACCGTTGTGTTGGAGCTTTTGTGATTTGTCATACTTTGAAGTATGATGTATGTGGGTACGGGATGGCCGATGTGACACGGCATAGGTATTGAGTGACACAGTACCGCCCAACGTCCTTTATCTGGGGGTAAAAAGAAAGAGTATGATGTGGGAGTGAGAGAAACCACGCTAGCCTTACGAGGGGTGACCTAGCAACACAAATGAGTATTTCTTTCAACTATGTGTTTTAGGACATATAGCCGTCATAAAAAGCTACCATTAAAACATGACAATTGTGTGTACTTTATCTATAACATGATGATCACCGTAGATGAGAGAGAGAGAGGATTAAGTGAACCCATGAACCATGTCCATTGTTCCTATAAGAAACACACACTTGAGCTTGTCCTCTTGCTACATAGAGGATTGGGCTTTCTCTCTTTGAGAGCTTTCACTTGCTACTACCTTTGTCTTGTCCTCTTGCAAAGAAGAGGATTGGGACACTTTTACATCCATCAAACCAACCATCTTGTTCTCTAAACTTGTTTAGTGCATAATCAACTAAAACTTGTGACACTTTAGTTGTAGGGAATAGATAACTTTTCCTTCTTGCTCCTGCGGATCGATACCTTACTTCCACATTGAGAGGTGCTACAGTGATCCCTTGCTCTTGGGGGTTATCACGCACTCACGTAGAAACGGAAGAGAAGGTCGTCGAGGCTCGGGGTGGCCGGAGATGAGCGAATCGACCAGATCCTCGCCGCAGTCCACCGGAGAAGAGAACTCGATTCTCATCGATTGAGAGGTCCCGAGAAAAAGTGAGAGAGTGAGAGGTGTGAGGACTTCGCTGCGGTGCTCCCGGCCTATTTATAGGTCACCGGAAGGTCGATATCATCGACAGTGATGATTTTCTGACGAAGTCAGTTAGGGTTTGGACGGCGGAGATTTGTGCTCAGAGGCGGTTCGCCGTGAAAGGATAAAGATGAGATGGTTGCGTCAGAGCTACGCAGAATTTAACAGTCGATGGCGAGGTCGGTAACGCGACAGCGACGTCCAGCGTTGTCGCGAACGTCGGTGACGGGAGGAAGACGATGAAGTTTGTGGCGGTTCTAAACTTTTTGCAGATAACCCCCTGGCGGGCGTGGACTGAAGCGAAAAGGTTCGTCTGAGGCGGGTTGGACTGCAAACTGGCCTAAGTGGCTGCTAGATGGGCTGGGGTTACTGGGTTGCGGTCCAAGTAAGTTTTTTTCTCCGTTTTCTTTTTCTTAGTCTGTTTCTCAATTCTGTTTCAATTTTGGTTTGATATTTGGAATTCTGTTTTGAATCTTTGGTTGGTTTGAGAATAATTTGGGTAATTCAATTGTTTGAATTTCTTAGGAAGTGACTAAGAGGTATATTACAACCCTCAAGAATATTTTGAATTGAGTTTTGGGCTATTTGATTCCTCACATAACCATATGTGGTATTCAAATAATATTCAAATACTTTGAATGTATTTTGGTTGAAAATAATAATTTTGAACTTCAACATTTCTCTAGATTGTAATATCTAGCTCTGATATTTTCAAGGGTTTTGTATTCCTTTTTTCGGAATAGGGTTTTGAGAAATACTTTCCTAATATGAAAGAATTTGAATAGAAAGAAAAATTATTTGAACCCTTTTAAAAATGGAATCCTAGTTTAAAATGAATATTTTGAACCTTTAAGAATTTGCAAGGCTCGTTATATTTCTCTCTCTTTTCTTTGGGCAATTTAGGAAAGATTTCTAGATTCATGTCCCACATGAAATATAGGATTGGCAACTAGGGTTTCCAATTTGAGAGAAATCTCAAATGGATGCCCTTTATGTTGGGAAGTACTTTATAATATATTTAGTCACTCAAAATTGAGTTGAGATACTTATAAAGAATTTTAAAGAGTTGGTCCACTCTTGTTGAAAAGAATTGGATATTCATTCCTGTGATTTGTTCATAAGAGAGATTTGTGGTTTGGTCACATATGAAAATAAGTGACCTTGGTTATTTCCACAATTGACAAGGTTTGAGTTTATACTTGTCAAGTCAAAGATATTGATGAAACCTTATATGGAAATTTAGTACCCAAAGCAAATTTGGAATCTATATAATTTCCCTAGGTTTTGGATACACTTGAAAGTGTGCAAAGATAATGATGGCTTGGTTTGACATATGGAGAAATCCAGTTTGTCATAGGTCAAGCAATAGGCTTAAATATCTTTAGGCTGGCCTCAACCAAAAGATTATACTCTAGCTTACTACACTCATCACACTAAAGTGTGGCATTGAGAAAGTTACTAAAGTCTGGATTATCACCATAGGATTACTCATACAATTTCTTCACTAAAGTGTGAGGTATTGTTCATCTCCATACAATTCTTGAGTTTAGGGTTTTAGGTTTAGCAAGATAGGTTTGCTTACAAATCAGAGGTGTAACATCCCAAAATTTTCCAAATTTTGGAATGTTAAAATAAATAAATTAGACTGATTGAATTGTTGGACTTGGTTGAGAAATCACCGGGAATAAAACTTTTTGAGGTTATCCAAAAATCTTCCAAAATGATAGGTTCAAAGACCCTTGGTTTCAAAATATTTTAAAAACAATACTCTATTTTGTTTCAAGGTTTTGATTTTTAAAAGGGATTATTTTGGCTGAAAATAAAGCTCCAAAACCCTAATTTGATAAAATGCATAAAAGGCCCTATATGCCTAAATGCAATATTTTGCATTTTCAAATTTTGTTTGGAACAAAAAAAAATAGTGCCAAAATGTTCTATTTCAAATTTTCTCTGCACTAATATTTTCATCAAATTCTTCTGAGGTTGTTTGAATCAGATTTAGGTTTTGAAACAATTCAAATAAAAAGGAAATAGAAAAAGGAAAGAAGAAAATCAAAAGAAAAAAGAAGAAGGCCAAACCGACCAAACTAGCCAAACATGCCCATCAGACCAGCCCACCAGAACCGAGCGGAGCGTGTTGCTCGTCTTCCTCCTCAAGTTCACGTACACCTGCACGAAAGGTACACCCATGGTAGTCACCTCTCCCTCTCCTATTTCCCATCAATTGTGTGACCGTTTCTCCTCTACTTCAACACGGAATTTACTCAATATTTGATGGGTAATTCCTCGCACCAGAAGACTCCCCTTGACAAGGTCTACCTTTAGGACATTGTGGTGCATCATATAGTCGCTGTTGGCCGCGTCGCCGCTGCTCCTATCGCTCGCCATTGTTCCGCCGGCCACGGCGACGGCGTCTTCGATTTCGTCGGGTACCAAGGGAGTCAGGCCCTGGTTCTTCCTTCTTCCTTTTTCTTTAGACCGTGTGCATATTCTCATGCCTTCCTTTCTCTCGATTCGCAGCCGGAGGTTCTACCGCGACGACGACCCGAGGTGACTACCTATCCGTCCGTACTTCACTGCTGCTAGGGGTATCGCGAGGTATCCACCACTTCATTGACTCCAGAAGAATCTCCTTCAAAGCCTCCGTCAGCTGCCAAACCTGCGACGCTGTCCTCGACGTCACCACCGACCACCTGCGCCATTGTCGGTATGACCATCGTCTCCTGGTAGCCAGTTTGATCTCACGTACACGGTTAGAACTAGAGCTGAGTCAAACCAGCAAGTGACCGTAGGATTACGATCAAGCGGTCTCTGTTAATTCACTTGTTTGAATCAGTGTCACCAATAGAAAGCAGTCACGTGTCTATGACAATTCCAATTTTTGGTTTTCTGTCTATTTTAGGCAGAAACTTCTAAATTCCGTATCTTAAGTTTTGTTCGTCCGAATTTTGCAAATTTGGTATCGTTGGAATCTTTAGGAAATATAGGATCAAATGGAACCATTAGTTTCAGGTTTTTACCTATATAAAATATCGAATTTTAAATGAGAGATATAGAGTATTTTGTCATAACTTAAAATCTATAAATCGTTTTTAATTGATTTTTTTGCAAATGGAAGCTATTGAACTCCTCTGTTTAGTAGCACCACTTCCCAAAATATTTGAATCGATTTGCAAGTATTCAAATTCATATATGGGAATTTGAGTATCTTTGGTATAAAATAAAACCTATAAATCATTTTAAATTGAAACCACATGCTTATGATAAAAATAGTATCCTATGACCAGTAGCTCCATAACACAAGTCTATCAAAACAAATTTCCATAGAAGACCTAGTAAATTGAATTGTCCATATGTAAACAACCCCATGACCATATCTTGAAAATTCAATCCAAGTCATTCCCTTTGCCAAAAAATGAATCCTATGAACATATCTATCTACCCATGCCATTTTGATACTTTACCATTTGCCAATATCTATCATGCCTATCTCAATCCTATTTGCCTAGTTAAGTTATTAAAATTGCAATTGAGTTATTTGAGTAACTTAACTTATCACTAGATCATACCCAAGCATGTGCGGCAATACTTCCAAGACTTAGAAAATTTTCAACAAGGATCTTGATACCGATAGGATCAACGAACGACTTAGCAATGATGAGCTACGTGCCCAAGTCAAGGAGAAGGACAACGCATTCTAGGAGCAAGAAGAGATGATCAAGACCAAGGAGGAGAAGTTTGAAGAGCAAGACAAGAAGTTCAAGAAAAGAGAAGAGAGTTCAGGAGAAGAACAAGAAGATGAGAGAGATGAACCTCATGCCTTAAACTAAATCTAACTACTCATATTACAAATGAGTCATTCGAGTAGATTGTCATATCTCTGACTTCTCAACCCAAGCCTATGTGATGTCTTTGCTATTTTGTTAAGTGCTGACACACTCTACTCAATATTGTTTTAGAAGCACCATTTGAGACTTAGCCATTTCAAAATCTATCTATGTGTAGCCTATCAACTCCTTTCCATGTCATTGCGTGATCGACGAGTATGCCATGAGGGGTACCTCACGGCGGGGAGAGAGAGTAGGGCATAAGGCGGGGAGCCACCGGGACGGGAAAACACAAGTTACCCAGCTTCGGATCTCACGACGGTGGCGAGACCCTACTGCTGCTATAATTCACTATAAGGGCAATAAGTGCGCGATTACAATGATGAGGTTGTCTCTTGTAGAGTATTGTATGTCGCCTCAAGGGCTCCTAGGATCCGTCTTATAAAGGCGCCAGGGTCTAGGGTTTACATGGAAGAGTCCAAGTCGGATACTACAAGCCCTACGGAATACACCTTGCCATATACGTCAAGTATTCTGCTTCACCTAGGTCGGTACGGATCCGCCTTGACATAGTCGGTACGGAACCGCCTTGGGTACTCCTGGCTGGACTTTCCACCTTGGTTAATCAGCAACTGGGCCGCCCGGTCAGGCCATAGGCCCGACCACCATCTGTGGGCCACCCGGGCTTGCCGGAATGAGACTTCGTCGTGGGTATACCTATTTAGCATATCCCCAACAGTAGCCCCCGGAGTTCTTCAAGATCCGCATGTTCTTCCGCCTAGCTCAGGTCGCACTTCTTTCTCCGTCTTGTATCTTCAGGGCGGATCAACAAAGAATCTTGAAGGACTCCCAAAATCATATGGTTTCCGCCTAACACCGAAGCGGAACTTCATCTTCTCCCAGGCCTAATTCCAACGGTTAGATCCATGGAATATTCCTTCCAACGGTCACTTGGCAGAATTTGCGTGTCTCTTGTTGAAAGGCTCCGCCGTGAACTTACCCGGAATCTGGGGCAAAATTTACGCTCCGCCTTGTTCGGCTTCAGATTAGGCAGTTCAAACGGTAAAATACTTCGCGTACTAGCGAAGAATCTTGGAGAGCTCCCAAATCGTTTTCCCATCCGACTAACCCTAGCCAGATAGATGTTGGTATGCTTTTGTAGCACAAATCCTTAGCATCATCATCCGCGAGGGACGGTATGCAAGGTGGCAAAAATCATGGCTACCAGGTCATGGTCGTAGAAGCTGTCAAATTAAGGACTTAGAGTTTGCCAAGTCACGGACATAGAGGCTTGCCGAATTAAGGACTTGGAGTCTCCCCAGTCACGAATGTTTAGGCTATCGGGCCGTGTAACCCAGAATTCCGCCTTGCCTAAGGCGGTAAGGATTCCACCTTGGTCCGTCCGGGCTTTGTTAGCCGGATTTTCGCCATCTTGAAAGTTTTCTTGGCATAGCCATATGTAGCCCCCGAGCGTTGAGTCGGCTTGCTCCAAGGAGGCTCGATGCTCAGAAGTATGTGTATTGTTGTAGATCAAACGGTTGTAGCCCCTGAGCGCCAAGGTGGATTTCTAAAAGAAATGGGTCTTGGTGCTCTTAGAGTAGCTGTAGAAAAAATCTGAATAGCGTAGCCCCCGAGCGCCAAAGTGGAAATTATTTCGGCTTGGTGCTCCAAAGAGAACTTCACAAAAATTCATCATCGATGTTGCCCCCGAGCAGTGGCGGAGGACCCCTACGGGCGAGGTAGGGCAGCCGCCCTACCTTGATTTTTGTCAACAAATCAAGAATACGTTTGGATCTAAGGCATTGGCGGTAGATCAAGTGTGATTCTGTTCGTCGGTGGTTATTTCCCGTGTTCCAGGCCGTTTAGTTGGAGAAGAAAGGGAAGGGGATGAGGTGGGCTTGCTATTGGGCTTTCCCTCGGCCGAGTTGGAGGAGCATTGGCGGCCTAGTGCTCATTTTACCGTATTTTTCTTCATTGGAAAGTGCTTATGGCTAGTTTTTGGTTTGAGTATGTACAGGATATTAGTCATTAGGTGGCCATCGAGTTAGCTGTGTGTGGATTATGTTTCTACAAAGAGATTGTGTTGAGTATTACTTTGATTTTGTTGTAAAAAAATTATGCTTTAAATTTCGCCCGACCTTAGAAAGATTTCGTCCTCCGCCACTGCCCCCGAGTGTCAAGGTGAAATTTACTTGAAAATCCGGCTTGATGCTCTTAGGGAACTTCATCATTTATTATATCAACATACTGTAGCCCCCGAGGTTCGTGCCGTTTTGGAAACAAGGCGGCTCGAGGCTCAGTAATCATCGCGGATTAACAGCTGTGATCACAACACCCGGATGTCGAGCGAGTGCTAAGCCGGCTCGAAAACACCTTAGTCCAAAGACTGTTGAAACGTCCAAGCGTCATGTACCTGTGACATAAAGACAAAAGCACAATTGTATTAAATTGTTTCTTTGATCATGTTCAACGAACAAATGCAAGGCGGAACAAAAGCGGCCTTTGAACAAATGTTTTAAGGCTGAAACTATGCAGCTGTTGAACAACATGAAACTGTCAAGGCGGAAAAAAACTCGACTATCTTGAACAGTTCATATATAATTTTGTATGTTTTAAGCAAGTGCTGGTTTATCCGTCCTTCTGGTTTATATGCTTAACTTTTCGTGAGACGGCAAACTTTAAACACGGAACATCTGCTGAGGCGATAGCGCTTAATAGGGAAACAATCAAGAACCTCAGAAACAAACGCCGGCTTCAAGTACTGAAATGCCACTACTAAGGAATCCACACATAGAACAACAGAAAACGTGTAGGCCAGAAAACTTAAGCTAACGTCCGAAGGCAGATTTTTGCATGGTACTGGTGCCTTTAGACGACAAGCCAGTAAAATTTACTCACGAGCTCAAGGAAAATCGTGGAAAAGGTATGATAAAAAATGAATGCGGTAAAAGACTCAGGATATGAGTGAACCAATCTTTATCTCATGATCATAATCTTTTTAAATATTAACTATAAATAGGGACTTAGCTGTTTGAGCGGAGCCGGTGTTTGGTCGTGGCGAAGACGAATCCAGCCACTGTGAGGCCGAGGCAGCGAAGTAGTCGTAAACTCGGCCGCGACAGAAGCGAAACCGGCCACAGTGAAAACGGAAGTGTTGCTGGCCGCGGGCAAAGACCAACGCGTATCCCTCCATATCTTCAATTGAGTTGTCCCGGCGAATCGTAATGGAAACGGAGGAGATGCACAAGGGCATGGCTTCAATTTTTGTCCAACCGGAAGCATGGCTTTCTAGGCGAAAATACATGCACGAGGGCATGGCTTCAATTATTATCCGACCGGAAGCATGGCTTTCTAGGCAGAAATACATCCACAAATGTCCTTTGATCCTCACATGGTGAGTGTTTTTTGCTAGTTGATTCTTCATGAACTGATTCAGCTGATGGATTCTTTCTTTGCAGCTTCGTTCTTCCGCCTTGGTTGTGGTGGTCTTCATCGTGGCTCCTTTTTTCGCCCTGGTCATGGCGGCCATCGTCTCTGCGGCGGCGCGGCTCACCTTGATCGCGGATGACGATTCCGCCTTGAGGATGTCCGTCTCTGTGTGACCTTTATATTTTGGTGGTGGCATCGTGCTGCGGTGACGGTGGCTCTTCTTCCCGGCGGGAGGTGTCGCGATGGTTGTTACGAGGTGGGAAGTCCACGATGGTAGCTGCATCTGCCGGAATCTCGACCTCCTGGCCTGCTCCTGCTTCCGCGTGCGTGCCATCCTCGTTGGCTTCGTGGCTGCCCCCTCCAATCTCCGTCATAGTCGCAAAGACTTGTTGGGTTGTGGGTGGCTGGTCCACGGTTTGCTCCAAAGCGAGTTCAGCTTCTAGTTCTTTCATGGCCGCAGCATACTCCTCGGAATTGACTGGGTCTCCATCGGAGTCGCCATAATCCAGGCTGAGTGCGTCCAGGATGGACTCATCGTTTCCTCCTTCATTGGAGGCGGATCCAGATGTAGATCCAACAAAGCCAACAAAATGGCACCTCTGCTTCTCTAACACCTGGGAAACCCAGGCGGATCGGCGTTGGTCTTCCACCGATATCTCCTGCTCTAGGGCGGTTTGGATGGGATTGATGTTTTTAGATCTAAGGCGGAAAAACCCTGAGAGGATTCCTGCCCAGATCGGTCTTCTGCGAACGTATCCAGCTTAGAGGCGGTCCGTGCGGGTCTTGGCATTGTGTCGGCGTCCTGATCGCGCGATCTCGCCGATGAAGATGTGAATACCACCGATCGGAACGATGGTACAGTAGGCGATGACAACCTTAGCCGGAATCAAGAGCTCATTGTCAGGGACGATAGGGATGTTGCTGGCGTAAAGGACGCGCCCGATGGCCTGAGAAGGCGGATACTGCCCGGATCCGCACTCCAGGCGCCTTTGGCCCCACGGTGGGCGCCAACTGTCGTTGCATGATCGACGAGTATGCCATGAGGGGTACTTCGCGACGGGGAGAGAGAGTAGGGCATAAGGCGGGGAGCCACCGGGACGGGAAAACACAAGTTACCCAGCTTCGGATCTCACGATGGTGGCGAGACCCTACTGCTGCTATAATTCACTATAAGGGCAACAAGTGCGCGATTACAATGATGAGGTTGTCTCTTGTAGCGTATTGTATGTCGCCTCAAGGGCTCCCAGGATCTAGGGTTTACATGGAAGAGTCCTAGCCGGATACTACAAGCCCTATGGAATACACCTTGCCGTATACGTCAAGTATTCTTCTTCGCCTAGGTCGGTACGAATCCGCCTTGACATAGTCGGTATGGATCCGCCTTGCGTACTCCTGGCTGGACTTTCCACCTTGGTCGATCAGCAACTGGGCTGCCCGGTCAGGCCATAGTCCCGACCACCATCTGTGGGCCACCCGGGCTTGCCGGAATGAGACTACGTCGTGGGTATACCCATTTAGCATATCCCCAACATTCCAACATCCGTTTCTTCTAAGTATTTGACCCTTGTCATTCAATATCTCAAAGCCATATCTTGCAAGCCAGCCTCATGCCCTGACTGCTTATGTTCATTGAGTCATAGGATGAATGAAGACTAAGTTAAAAAGAATATCAACTCTTTCCAATTGTTTGCCTTGTCTGATTTTGTTGTTATGAATGGTGTGTTTATGTTGTGTTATTTTATCTCATTAGCTTGAACGGAGAGCTACGTGTTTTGTTGAGAGATGTGAACGCTCTTCGGCTACCAAAAAGGCAAGTGGCACTTTGTTCATAAAAGTCCTAGTTTTTATCTATGCATGTAGTTCTTTTAGTAGTATGCATGTGTAGGTCTATATGCTTTGCTTTTCACTCCTAGTAGTATAGCTACTTGTTTTTGACTTATCCTTTGTAGCCATTAATCTTAGTTGATTGCTTAGCCATGCTATGAAAAATGTTTTGATACGAGTTATGGGAAAAAAACAACTAAGTTTAATGAACTACCTGGGTGAATGGTGGATCTTTGGAGCGGGTGGCTACTCAGGAGGCCATATCTATGGTTACTCTTGGTGGAAGCACACAACGGCGGAAAGTCACCCGAGAACAAAGAGATTTGGAGACGTTCAAGTTGAGAAGCTTCTAGTGCAGCCACATGGCAATATGGGCTCTGCCTTGACCAACTAAGTCGTGAGAACTCAACCCCGACGCGACATGAAGATGTAGAGGATGTAGGTGGAACAGGTCCGTCGAGAGGGCTGGGGGATTACTTCTGAAAAGTCTTGTCTTAGTCTTCACCCGATCATTTGAGAAAAATGAGCATCATGGTAGAAGGGGCTGACTAAGTCATGTGGGTAAAGTGTACAAACTCTGCAGAGTGTCTAAACTAAGTACTTAGCCGTGTCCCCGGTTACAGACAACTTATGAGCGTCAAGACTTTGAGCAGTTCAAGAAATCTCCTCATCCCAATTTCTTAAGTTAAAACTTGATGGGTGAACAAGGGTAGGAGGTTCATTGGTATTTATCAATGGTACCACTTAAGTAGAATGAAAATGTTTTTGAGAAAAGATAGGGAAAAACTTGCTTTACGCAAACAAGCCAAACTCCACCAAGCTAAATTTTCATGTAGAAGATAGAAATTTCCAACACCAGTCTTGTGTCATTTGCCATTACAATTCAAATGTATTGACCCTTTGTGGCTGCAACATTTCATGTTGCAGACTTCGACGATGAGTAAGGAACGCTGGATTAGGGTTACGAGTCTATACTCGACATGCTCGCCTGTGCCACATGAAGACGAAGGACTCCATGTTGTCTATGTTTATTCGTTGTAAACTCTGATATTGAGCTAGCCTTGTGCTATGCAACTTGTAAAGTTTTACCTATGTAATTTTCTGGATCATGCAATGTAATAAAGACCCTTGTTTCTTGATATTACATCTTAAACTGTGTGTGCTAGCGATTGATCCAGGGACTAGCACATAAAATCATAGGGATCGGCACCCTACCGGGTGAGGTCACTACAAGACGATTATTCCTTTGATTGATCACAAGATAGATATGGAGACATAGAGTTGCCTCATTCTTTAAGTCACTCTGGCATAATATTGATATATACCCTAGTTTAGAATAGAGTATTCCATCCACTTAATTTCTCTCATCATTAAGTAGTAATTATACTCATCAAAATAATTGGGTATAGAAGATGATTTTATTAATGGCTTGATTAATATTGTTGGATTAATGTTAATATTCACTAATTAGGATTTCCTACCCTTCAAATACCTCTAATGCTAATTCTTAGACTTGTGTTATTTTCCTGGAGATTCTACCTCGCTAACTTTTGTAGTTTGTTCATCAGGATGATGAACAATGTCCTTCTTGTTCTTGCTCTTCTCCTCCTAGATGCTTCACTTGACTCCCTCTAGATCTCTCTCTAACTTCCTCTCATGTGTTTTCTAGTTTGTGTGGCTTGGGGGGTTATGAGACTTGGGGTTGAATGGGTTGGCTATTTATAGTGCTCTAGGATGCATAGCAAGGTGACACCTATGTGATGACTCCTCACTTGCATGGGTTACTAAGCTACTTGGTGTCGAGCTCTCCTTGGAATTCATAGTAAGGTGACACATATGTGATGACTCCTCACTTGCATGGGTGACTAAGCTACTTGGGTGTCATGCTCATAGCCATTCCTTAGCCATGAGGTAACTTAGGTGGCATGATCATTATCCCCTTATAGACTTTCTTTTTAATCATGACAAGTGGCTATTGTCACTAGATGGGCTTTTGGGCTAAATTGGATATGTGGGCTCATTTGCATCTTTAAGTTAAAACTTAAATTGCAAATGTGGGATGATCATTTTAGGCCTTATTAATTAAGTGAAAACTTAATTAACAATATGGATGGTCAAATAGGATCTAAAGATGACTTTAGTTCCAATGATTTTGATTTTATCTAGGCATGATCATTTGAGTTGCAAAACCCTCGTAGTTAATTTTATTCAAGTCGTTTATTCTATTTAACGTAATGTAAATGGGCTTAGTTTTATTGGATTCCATATAGTTATTAAGTTACGCGTGGTTTAACAATGCATGGCTATTATGCACTTTAGACCTTATAGTTTTCCCTATTTCTGTATAAGGTGTTAAAATATCTTTTTGAGTGGTTCATGATTTAGATAAGGAAGAATAGATTTGATCAAGATTTGGAAGATCAAGACTAGATAGGATGGGATAGAATAAGATAAGAATAGAATTGATCTGAGTTTTGGTTGATTGATCATGTGCTAGAGAATTATTCAGCACATGTGTGAATTGATGGTTTAGAGAAGATGAGTTAAGCATCAAGTTATTACTTATTCCTTAAGGATGTGTTGTGTGTTGATTCACTTTTATTAACAAGTCTTACTTCTACCCTCCTAACATAGAATTTTACCAAAGGTTATTTCAAAGTTTTAACACTCATCACGATGAGCTAGTCCTAAATCGTCAGCTTGGGTGAAACTTCAATCACTTTGACAAGTTCTATCAAAAAGTTTTAAATTTCCCCGGATTTTACATGCATGAATGCAATGCACACATCTATTTTCCTATCATTTGTAGCCTCTAATCCTGGGATGTTACAGGCTCTGTCTTCACCATTACTCCGAGACGCACACAAAAACCTTAAAACCTACACACTAGGACCTAGCATAGACTACGGTCTTCGATGTCGATCTTCTAGCTTTCGGTAGGTCAACAACCGTCTTGTGCTTCTTTGGATAAGCCTACACACTTAGCATACGGTAAAATTCTTCTCGTGTTGTCAACAAACACACAAAACTAAGCGGAGTAGAGACTTTGCTCTTTCAATCTCCCCCTTTTTGGTGTTTGATGACAACAAAAGAATTTGCAATTCACAAATAGATATTATGATAAGAACAACAAGGTTTACAAAATAAAGAAGGAGCTCCCCCTAGATGTGTGCACATTCTTGATTTGCATTTGTATACAAGTGCACTACACTCTAGGATCAACACTCCCCTTTATTTTACAAACCAACAACATGTGCAAGATAAATGATATAGCATAGGGATCATATCTTGCACAACAAGGACACATAGCATAATGTATAGAGTTTGGGTAGGGAGTGTACATACCATATCCATAAGAACTCCCAAACTCAATATCATGAATATCAATACCAATATGTCTCCGAAACGATGATGTATAGTTAAGCAAAGAATAACCATCATCACATAGTACCATAAGGTTTACCCCCACTACTTAATTATTACAAGCCATTGTTCTTGAATAAAACAAAGTTCCAAAGCAAATAAGTTCGTTGCAAATAAACTAGGATAAGAGGGCACCAAAGCGACAGAGGCAAAAAGGCAAAGCGAGGTTTGGTGCCCGACCCATGCAAATTCCCGGGGACAACCTAATAGAACTACCTCTCCCCCTTTGGCATCAAGACGCCAAAAAGGGAGAAGAGCATGCTACTCATCCCATGGGATCACTCCTCGTCCTCCTCTTCCTCTTCATCCTCATCCTCGTCTTCATCTTCATTGTTGCTCTCGTACTCTTCTCCATGACCATGTCCTCCTTCTCCTTCTTCAACGGGCTCCTTGCCCTTGTAGGCGGAAGTGATGTCATCGAAGTCACCCCAATGCACATGGTGGTTGTGCCATTCTTTATAGGACATGGTGGCTTAGGACTCATCATTGCGGGTCTTGGGAGGAGACTCAACAAGAGGCTCACCCGCTCTTCTCCTTGCATCATTGGCCAAAGCACGTTGGCCCTTCAAGATGTCATCATTTTGCTTGATGATGATGCGGCGATTGCGGTATTGAGCATAGTTCTCCTTATGAGTCTCCACTTGCATGCAAAGGAAGACCTTTTGAAACCACGAGAGCTTATTTACCTTCTTGTTAACCATCTCCTTGGAGAGCTTGGAGGTCCACACGGGGTCACCACTAGGTTGAGAGCCAAGACCAGCAAAGTCTTCATGAACCACATGGGCTTTCTTCCTTTGGAGTGTGCCGAAGGGGTGTACATCTGCAAGGTCCATGAGATCACCTTGATCTCGGACCTCTCCAATGAGTAGCTTGATGATATAAGGGCATAGGGAGGACACTTCCTCCCCATCACAGCAAAGAAAAGCTCTTGGTAGATGAAGTCCATAACGTCAACCTCTTGGCTGCGAGTGGAGTGCTCACCACGATGGAAGACTGTGTAGCAATAGGTGAGGAGATTCGTCAAACCACCTCGAATGGCATCATTGCTGCCCGCACTTGGGCAAAGGTTACAACAGAAGGCCCGGAGGAGAACGTCATAGAGAGGCAGCAAACCCTTGCCAGGCCACACTTCCCACCTTGCATGTAGAGAGGAGCGAGCTTGTTCTTGTCGGCTTCAATGCCGGGAATGTGCATCCTCTCCCCAACAGCTACAGAGATGCCACTAAAAGGGTAGCCAAGAATGGCAGCAAAGCGGCCGAAGTTGCACTTGTATGGCTTGTTCCCGGTCATCCAATAAATGTCGCTAATGTCAGAATTACCAAAGAAGACGGTCGAGAAGAATTGTTGGACCAAAGCAGTGTTGTAGTCTTGTTGAAACTCCATCAAAGGATGAAGCCCAAGCTTCTCGGTCACCCATATCATCTCAGCAAAGTAGGAGTTCTGCTTCATGGCTTCCAAGCCAAAGATTTTCATGGGGCACACCTTCTTCGAGAATGTGTCATAGATTTGCTTCCTGAACAATTCTTGCTCAATGGTCCAGAAATAGTCATCAAAGGCAGTCTTCGTCCAAGGGAATGTTCATCATGGTCTCCGGCTCCTCTTCCTTCCTTCTCTTCCTTTTATCGGCCCTGTTGGCTGCTAGCTCTAAGTTGATGAGGGAATATTTCCCCGGCAACAGTGCCAGAAACAATGCTTGTACGTCACACGTCAGTTGGGAACCCCAAGAGGAAGGTATGATGAGTGCAGCAGCAAGTTTTCCCTCATTATGAAACCAAGGTTTAATCGAACCAGTAGGAAAACGAGGTTTGCTTCGAAGGTGTTGGTGAAGGAGTGTAGTGCGGCGCAACACCAGGGATTCCGGTGCCAACGTGGAACCTGCACAACACAATCAAATTACTTTGCCCCAACTTAACAGTGAGGTTGTCAATCTCACCGGCTTGCTGAAAACAAAAGGTTAAACGTATCGTATGGAAAATGATGTTTGTTTGCATAAAACAGTAGAGAACTATGATTGCAGTAGATTGTATTTCAGATGTAAAAGAATGGACCGGGGTCCACAGTTCACTAGTGGTGTCTCTCCAATAAGATAACTAACATGCTGGGTAAACAAATTACAGCTGGGCAATTGACAATTGATAAGTGCATATAACATGCATGTGTGAGTTGTGGTGTCTACTATGAGATTCATTTGGGCATTACGACAAAGTACATAGACCGCTATCCAGCATGCATCTATGCCTAAATAGTCCACTTTCCGGTTAACATCCGTACCCCTTCCAGTATTAAGTTGCAGGCAATAGACAATTGCATTAAGTAATGTGAGTAATGTAAACAATACATTCATCCTTGAATAAAGCATTGATGTTTTACCCCTAGTGGCAACAACACATCTACAACCTTAGAACTTGTTGTCACTATCCCAGGTTAAATAGAGGTTGAACCCAACTATCATGCATAAATACCCCCTCTTGGAGTCACAAGTATTCACTTGGCCAAGGCTTCAACAAGTAACGGAGAGCATGCAAGATCACAAATGACATAGACATGATAATATAATATTCAGCTCCACATAGGTATCAATATAAGTAAGATCCCAGCAAACACAACATGTAGCATTACAATAAGATGATCTTGATCATGATAGGCAGCTCACAAGATCTAAACATGATGGCACAAGTGGAGAAGACAACCATCTAGCTACTGCTATGGACCCATAGTCCAAGGATGAACTACTCACGCATCACTCCGGAGGCGGGCATGGCGATGTAGAGCCCTCCGGTGATGATTCCCCTCTCCGGCAGGGTGCCAGGAAGAGCTTCAGAAACCCCCCGAGTTAGGGTTGACGACGGCGGCGGCAGCGAATATGTTCTGGATGAAAGGCTAGGTGCTTTAGGGTTTTCACGTCTTGGGGAATAAATAGGCGAAGGGGCGATGTCAGCGGACCCCCGAGGGGCCCAAACCACCAGGTGGCGCGGCTGGGGCCACTGCCGCGCCGGCCTGTGGTTTGGCCACCTCGTGGCTCTCCTTCGTCTCTCCTTCGGACTCCGTGTACGTGTTGGAAAAATAGGGACTTGGCCTTTTGTTTCGTGCAATTCCGAGAATATTTCCAGAAGTAACTTTCTGAAACCAAAAACGGCAGAAAACAGGGAACTGGCACTGTGGCATCTTGTTAATAGGTTAGTCCCAGAAAATGCATAAAAGTGATATGAAGTGTATACAAAACATGTAGCAAATGGTATAACGTAAGCATGGAACAACAGAAATTATGGATACGTTGGAGACGTATCATTGGCCCTCTCCATAGGCACATCCTCAGCCTCTTCCCTCTCTTGTTGTTGCTGTTCTTCTTCCTGAGCACGGCTTAGAGGTTTCTTTGCCGTCCAACGACGACCTCTTCTTCCAACACGAGAGACATCACCTGTGAAAAGCAGTAGAGAGATAGCATGGAGATAAGGACACATATCCAGGAAGAGATGCCAAAATCAACTTTGCAAAAATGGGCAGAAACAAAAGAATTTTGATCTAAGTGTTATATGCAGTCCGGAGATTCCGGTCAGGGTTAGGCCGGATATTCCGGGGGGGGAGGGGGCGGAATATTCGGTCCGCGAGAGGCCGGAGATTCCGGCCTACCTGTGCACACAAACCCTAGATCTAGATTCAAAATTTTCTACCAAGTTTTCGCAAGATTGAGTATGGGAGCACTAAGCATGCATCTTGAATTGTGTTTCTACCAAAGGAATTCAAGCAATTTGGTCTAAAACATCCGCAAGAGCTGAAACCCTAGAAGAGGAAAAAGACACAAATACTTTCATCCATGGAGAAAACTGATCGGTGGGATAGTCCTGGACGGGGGAGCCTCCACGTGGGTCGAAGCACAGAGGATGAAGACCTCGGGGCGGCGGTGTGTGCCCAAGGCGGATTTGGCGTCGACGGCGGCTGGAGCAGAGGAAGTGGAGAAGAGGGTCGGGTTGGGGAAAGTGACCAAGGGTCACCTCCACCCGGCCCTAAGTATATCGAAATCTCCACTTAGGTCAGATATTCCGGCCCCCGAGGGGGCGGAATTTCTGCCCGGGCGAAATCTCCGTAGGTGTTAACCCTAGATATTCCGGCCTGCTGCTAGTGCCAAAGCCTTGGTCAAATTTGGATATGTGTAGAAGTAGAAATGTTTTGAGGTTAGGGATAGGCTTAGGATCAGAAGCAGTAACTGGTGAACTGGTACTTTTCACTCATCATTGCAAAGATGCAAAAGGTAAGACCAACAATGAGTGAAATCCCACAAAAACAAAAGATAGGCAAATGAAATCCAAAAAGATCCACTAAGAACCAATTCCTCAAAAAGAGGAGGTCGGTGGCCTAGGCCACCTTGTTTGAGTGCTTGGAATGGAACCGCGAAGATATATCTTGGGTCCACGACCAATACTCATCATTGAAGCTCATTTTGGTCACCAAATGAAGAATAGAGAATGATTAGTTTGATTTATGCATAATGGGGGGAGGATTAGCCCAACAATTAGGACCACACTCCCCCTATATCCATGCCTACATCTCAACCAAATAAGAGTTAAGATCAGGGGTGTAGGCGCACGTCCATCAAGCCAAGTTCGAAGAATTGATGATATTCAACTCATGTCTCAACTCCTGGAACCTTGCTTCATCGAGGGGCTTCATGAAAATGTCGGCGAGTTGATCCTTTGTCCCAGCATATGATAGCTCAATATCTCCACGGGCAATGTGATCCCTAATGAAATGGTTCCGGATCTCGATATGCTTCGTCTTGGCATGTAGCACCGGGTTGTAGGCAATCTTGATGGCGCCCTCATTGTCACACAAAAGAGGAACCATGTCACTATTAACTCCATAACCCTCAAGGTTTGCCTCGTCCAAAGAATCTGAGCACAACAACTCGCGGCGGCTACATATTCGGCTTCAGCGGTAGAAAGGGAGACGCAATATTGCTTCTTAGATGACCAACATACCAAGGACCTACCAAGAAAGTGGCAAGCTCCGGATGTTGATTTTCGATCCATTTTGTCTCCCGCCCAATCGGAGTCCGTATACCCACATAGAGAAAATCCGCGTCGATCGTCGAGCGATAAATCTTTTGGTCCACTGGTTTCCCATTGGGGTCGAGATCAAGATGGAAATTCATGGCCATAGGAGTCCTCATTCCATTTGCATCGGCCAACTTGAATCTCATGAGCATATCTTGAATGTACTTTGCTTGGTTGATGCAGGTTTCTTGTAGTAGTTGCTTGACTTCAAATCTGAGGAAGAACTTGAGCTCCCCCATAATCGACATCTCGAACCTATC
The DNA here is from genome assembly GCA_947311845.1 of Poa pratensis. NCBI lineage: Eukaryota > Viridiplantae > Streptophyta > Magnoliopsida > Poales > Poaceae > Poa > Poa pratensis. The sequence continues at coordinate 35,901,284 of CAMZMU010000043.1, forward strand.
GGTCATCAACTTAGCAAATTGTTCATTAAAATCTTTGTTAGTAGACCCAAAGATTATGTCGTCCACATAGAGTTGGCATATGAAAAGCTCTCCATTGACCCTCTTAGGAAAAATAATTGGATCGATTTTCCCAACTTCGAAGCCACGGTCTACCAACAACTCTCGAAGGTGCTCATACCACACACGTGGGGCTTGTTTAAGGCCATAGAACGCCTTGTCGAGTTTGTAGACATGGTGCGGATAGTCGGGGTCCTCAAACCCGGGAGGTTGCTTCACATATATAAGCTCATTTAATGGACCATTAAGAAAGACACTTTTCACATCCATTTGTTGGAGTTTGAAATTATGGTGAGAAGCATATGCAAGAAGGATACGGATGGACTCAAGGCGAGCCACGGGTGCGAAGGTCTCTCCATGGTCAATGCCTTCAACTTGCGAGAATCCCTGCGCCACTAGCCGAGACTTGTTCCGAATAACAATTCCATGCTCATCTTGCTTATTCTTATAGATCCACTTCATGCCAATAACGTTGCGGCAATCCTTGGGCTTTCCACTAGAGTCCACACCTTGTTGCGCTTGAAGTTGTTGAGCTCTTCATGCATGGCTTCCAACAAATCGGGGTCTTCAAGCGCTTCATAGACTTTTTGAAGTTCCACCATAGAGATATAAGCGTGATGCTCGCTAAAACTTGCCAATTGTCTTTGGGTGGACACCTTTGCTCTAACATCGCCAAGCACATCTTGAAGTTTGTGTTCTTTGAGTCGAAGATGTCTTGCGGACTTGTTCTCACGACGAGTGTCAGCTTCTTTGATAGATTCATTGGAAGCCACTTGGTCATCACCACGGTTTTGGTCCTCGTCTTGACCACCATCAAAGCCTTGATCATCATCATCATTATGCACATCGTCATCGCCCAAAGGTGGAGAATGATCTTGGCCTTGAGAAGGGCCGGAATTTCCGAGGGTCCTGTGGGCAGGATATTTCGAAGCCATGGAACCCGGAGATTCCGGGGCAGCTGAGCCCGGAGATTCTAGTGTCCCGGATTCACCTTGATCAACAACTTGAGGGCTCGTAGTTTGTCTTTGGCTTGTATTAGATTGCTCCGGTGTAGCAACTTGGTCTTGTGAAAGTGATGGCTCCACTTGAGTAAAGCTTGGTCCTTCTCCTTCGTCCACAAGGGGTTCCTCAACGGGCGGAAAAATTCAACACCCATTCTTCTTATGGCCTCAGGAGGAATTGCATCACCTACATCACAAACACCACTTTGCCCCACTTGGAAGCCATTATCCTCGTCGAACTTCACATTGCAAGTTTCTACAACACGACCGGTGGTCTTGTTGTAGACCCTATACGTGTGTGAGTTCGCGGCATAGCCAACAAACATACCCTCTTCCGCTTTGGAATCGAACTTACCAAGACACATACCTTTGATGAGAATGTAGCACTTGCACCCAAACACCCAAAATAAGAAATATTGGGGTTGTGTCCGGAGAGAATTTCATATGGCGTCTTGTTCAACCCTTGCTAAGATATAAGCGATTAGTAGCATGGCAAGTAGTTGAGATGGCTTCGGCCCAAAAATTATACGGAGACTTGAACTCCGCCAACATAGTCCTAGCCGCATCCATCAATGTCCTATTCTTCCTCTCGGACACACCATTTTGTTGAGGGGTGTAAGGAGCCGAGTATTGGTGCTTATTCACCTCATCACTTAGGAACTCGTCCAAGGTATAGTTCTTGAACTCGGTGCCGTTGTCGCTTCAAATCGTGAAGATCGTGGCGTTGTGTTGGCATTGAACTTCATTGGCAAAGTCGATGACGGTCCTTTGAGTCTCACTCTTGAGCTTGAAGAAATAAACCCAAGTGTATCTTGAATAGTCATCAACAATAACCAAGCAATACTTCTTCCCACCAAGGCTATCATGAGATGGAGGTCCGAGAGGTCCATGTGAAGGAGCTCTAAGCAACTCGTAGAGGAAATGATGGTCTTGGCCTTGTGAAGAGTTTCATGCATCTTCCCTTCAACGCAAGCCCTACACACACGATTCTTACAAAAAGAAACATCGTCTTTTAGTCCGAGGATGTGGCCACCCTTGTGGAGACTTTGCAAAGACCTCATGTTGACATCGGCTAAACGACGATGCCAAAGCCATCCCACGTCCGCCTTTGCGAATAAGCAAATTACGGCCGTAGTGGTCTTCCCCGAGAAGTCAACCACGTACAAGCTGTTTTCCACATATCCAACAAAGGCAACCTTGAGAGTCTTGCTCCACAAAAGCACCACGACGTCAACATCAAAGAAAGTCGCAAGACCCATAAAACCAAGTTGACAAACAGAGAGTAAGTTGTAACCTAGGGTCTCGACAAGCATGACGTTCACAAGAGAAACATCCGCTGTTACCACCACTTTGCCGAGACCCATTACCTTTAAGCGCGTTTTGTCGCCATAGGAGACCGTTGTAACAGCCCAAGGTTGAGAACCTAAAAACCTGTGTAATTTTTCCACTGTTGGTTCATTGCATCATGGCATCCTTGCATCAGTGTGTACAAATTGGAACCTTTAACTTTGGGTTAGGGAATTGTTGCTAGGGATTTGTTGTTGGGTTGGGGAATTGTGGTGATTTGGCACCACCTAAAAACAAAATGCCAAACTTGCTTTAACAATCTCAAAACAAGGAAGGCACTCAAACTTGCAAACCAAAATACCTCGACATTTTATATTGTCAAGGAAGTTTCAAATGGTTCAAAAATAATACTTGGCACATGCTTTGAAATTTCCAAAGGAATATCAAATTGTATTTGAGAAAATAACATAACCAACCTTGCTAAACAAGAGTAGTCCTTACCATTTTATTTTGAGACACCAAAATTTGTGGAGCAACTAAATGTTAAGGGGAGCCTCCCCAAATAATTTCATAAATTTTGGAGTGAGTTAAGTGCCTCAATTAAATGACTAAAGGTTGCTGTTTTTAAAAGAGAAACTAAAAAGGACCAAACGGTGATGGAAACAAAATGGCCAGGGGTTTTTCGCAAAACTCCCATCGTCTTCTCCCTGTAGCCATGCCGCCGTGCTCCTCCCGCGATGAACGCCGCGCCAGGCCCCCTTCTGCCCTCTCCACCTGCAAGGAAGACAAGCCGCACGCTGCGCTTCACCTGCTCCCACGCTCTCCCTATATTTTTGCTCCCGTTCCCCATTTCTCTCTCTGCTCCTCACCGAGCCGCCATGGCCGCCGAGCTCCGCCGCCACCTCGCGCTGATGAAGCTTCCCCGAGCAAATCCAAGACCAGAAAGCTGCGCCGCCACGTCCTCTACTCCTTCGCCACAGGAATCGAGCTGGGGCGACCGGAATCGCCGCCGCCGTCCACCATTTCGCCGCTGCAGTCCGAGCTCCGCCGCGGGAAATACACCGCCCTCCATCCACCTCTGCCCTGCTAAGCACAACCACGAGTTGAGGGTGAGCCCTCCGTCCTTCTGGACCTCTTCCCCCTCCCTCGTTCGCCGTAGCCTCGCCGAGGTTTCGTCGTGCTCGCCGTCGCTCCGTTTTGTTTCTGCGTCGGAAGTTCCGAGTCGAGGCCAAACCGGAATATCCGGCTAAGGCCAGTACGTCGAACCACATCGTGTTTCCTCTATCGGATATTCCGATTCCATTCCAGATCGGATATTCCGAATAATCACAGTACCTCAAAACACCTGATTTCCTCCCATCGGATATTCCGAGACCAAAATAAATCGGATATTCCGAAGTTGTTCAGTACTTAATATACTTCAAATTTCACTCTTTCCAAACCTGTCTAATTAGTTTTATTTGTTGCTTAAAATAATTAGCAAAAGGGACATAATTAATGAGGAGTTTATAAATGTAATAACTTTTATCGGTGCATCAGAAAAATGTGTTTGATATACCAGAATGTCCGGAAAATTGTGAACTAACCTCTAAAATAAATATCATGCATATTTGATCACCATTAGAGGACTGCACTTTTAAGGGGCTAGGAGAAACATTAAGTTAAATATGGGGTGTTCTCCTCTCTCGTTGAAGTATTTATTCCCGCACCCCATTTAAAATTGCTAGAAAGCTTATAAAAGGTTCAGCACCTTAAAAATGTCATGTCATCATGTTTGTGCATTGCACCTTTGTGTTCGTGTTATTTATTTCTTCCTTTCCGGTGTTGTTTGTGCATCGGTAGATCAAGGAGTTTTAGTGCCACCACCGTATCGTGACAATCCCGATTACCAGCCATATCAGCAAGGCAAGCGTAATCCCCCTCTGGTATGTCTTATCCTATTTTCCGCAAATATTTTCTCCACTATAATATTGCATGCGGTTCCAAATGTCAATTTGTTTTGGATAGAGTATCCTATAGTTGCATTAAGTTTCCGATGCCAATACCTGTTTCCCCTCCTATTATCCATAGGTTTGTATTGTTGGCCTGAGTTACTTAACTATGCAATGATGATGCTTAGCCATGCTTAATTAATTGTTTATTCGTCCGATGGATATGTCATGTGGGGAACAGATGTGGAAATGTTCGGATGATGGTGGAGAAATTGTGGTGACAGGTAATAAAATGCTTAAAGGCGGGGATGAGAGGCCACTGTGGTTGTGGTGCTTTGTCTCGTTCTCGTCGCCTAGGTGCGAGTTCTTTACCTCTTGAACCAAGACTGAGCGTGCAACCATGTGTGAGGCCTATGCAATTGCAGGAACCTCATAGACTAAATAACTCGGGCGGGACTAGCCAGGGTCCCCTAGTTTGAGCTTCCATTTGCGCGTGCGTGATGATGGTGGATGAACTGGGATGAGGATGGTGGTGTTTAGTAAAATGAGTGGCCACGGGGCAGGGTGTTGGAGGCACTGAACCTGTCCAGTCCTCACTGATGATCCTGGGTTAGTCCTTAACGAGGGAGAAGTCGACACCGCTCCCCCAGCCGGCTCTCCAAGAAGAGAGCTAAAAGCTAGACGATGGGCCGGACGGTACGTGTGGCAACATTGTACACCCATGCAGGGTTAAATCTTTTCGAAAAGCCGTGTCCGCGTTATGGACGAACTTGGGAAGTGAAGGTAAGATCATAGAATAACTTGAACGGAATGATAAAAACTGAGTACTAAACGTACTACTCAAGAATGCAAGGTTAGCTTCCTCGAGGGTGATTCGGGGAGGTGCCTTTGTAGAACAGGTACAGTGATGATGATGGTTGATGATGAGTAAAGTGATCAAAGGAAAAGAGTTACTTCTTACCCCTTTTGAAAATGTTCTGATAGTCGATGCCGTGGAGTTGCATTTTATTAAATAAAATCAGCTTTATGCAAAACAGCCATAAAACCTTGAAAGCCTCATCGAGCTAAAGCTCTATATATAATCTTGTGAGTTCGTCGAACTCAACGTCGTTTGTTTTGTTTCAGAGGAGGACTTCACCGACCTCGAAGGTGGTTCTTTGTGGATGTCGACGAGTAGTCTGGGGTTCCCTAGCAGCTTCAAAGGACCGAGAGAGGCGCCCAAGTACAACGCTGCCATGAACCCGGAAACTTGGGTCTAGGACTACTTGGCCGCCATGAGCATCCAGAACGCATCTTCGCTCTGTTGCGCGCGCTACTTTCCTCTCATGCTTGAGGGAACGGCTCGCACTTGGCTCAACAACCTCCCCAGGAACAGCGTCAACTCCTGGGGCGAGTTGAAGAGGCTCTTCATCACCAACTTCGAAGGGACCTGCAAGCGCCCGGCCACGGTCGAGGACCTCAAGCGCTGCGTCCAGAAGGAGGGCGAGTCCACTAGAAAGTGGTATCGCCGAGTCGCCGACCTCATCAACTCGGCAGAACACCTCAGCGTCGACACGGTGCACTCCCACCTCGAGGACAACACCACCTTCGAGTCGCTCAAGCAGAAGCTGCGGCGCTCGCACAAGGGCGACATGACGATGGGCCAGCTACTCGCCATCGTGCACAAGTACGCCGAGTCCGACGTCACCAAGGACGACTCCGAGGAGGACGACGACGAGAAGAAAGGCGGCAAAAACAAGAGCAAGGCCAAGCACTCCGCGCTCATAAACGCAAGGGTGACGGCGGCTCCGAGCTTGTAGCCGCCACGGCTGCGGGGCCGCGGCTTCAAGAGCCAACGGGCAACTTCCCGCGAAAGAAGCTCACCGCCACGGAGATCTGGCCATGCCGTGTAGGTATCATAGCCTACCCGGCAAGCCAGCCGGCCACACCACTGACGAGTGCAGCTGGACTGCAGAAATCGTCAAGGCCAAGACCGGTGCCAAGAAGCGGGCACCCGACGGAGACGACGACGGTGAGCAGCAGCAGGGCATGCCTCCCACTGCCGGCTTCATGGGCCACACCTTCGTCGGCCTCGATTCCAGGCGGGAGGAGAAGGTCATACGGCGCGCCGTCCACGCGACTCTGCCAGACGTGCCCCAGTGGCTCGACTGGTCAGAGCAGCCGATCACATGGAGCCGTCAAGACCACCCGCCCCGCGTCGATTACCCGGGCAAATTCGCTCTGGTGGTCGCGCCCCAGGTCAAGGGCTACATCTTGACCAAGACATTGATGGACGGAGGGTCGAGCATCAACATCCTCTACTACGAGACGTTCCAACGCATGAAATTGCGTGACGAACAGCTAGTCCCCACCATCACCACCTTCCACGGCATCGTCCCGGGAAAGAAGGCCTACCCGCTAGGCAAAATCGCACTCGACGTCGTCTTCGGCACCGCCAAGAACTTCCGGCTCGAGAAGATCTGGTTCGAGGTGGTGAACTTCCGCAGTTCGTACCACGCGATCCTCGGGCGACCCGCCTTTGCCAAATTCATGGCAAGGCCCTGCTACGCCTACCTGAAGATGAAACTGCCGGGTCCGAACGGCATCATCACTGTACACGGCGACGTCGACCGCGCCATCGAGTGCGAAAAGGGCAACGCCGTCTTTGCCGAGTCCGTCATCGCCACGGAGCAGCTGGAGCAACTCAAGCTGCAAGTCGACCCCAACGACATGACCATCGTCAAGAAGCCGACTCTGGACTCACGCGACAAGTTCCAGTCGGCACAGGAGACCAAGCGCATCCCGCTGGTCGAGGGCGACTCCTCCAAGACGGCGGTGATCGGCTCGCACATGGACGTCGCATAGGAAAGCGCGCTCTGCGACTTCCTCCGTGAGAATCGGGACATCTTCGCATGGAAACCATCTGACATGCCAGGCGTCCCGAGGGAGCTCGCAGAGCACAAGCTCAACGTTGACCCCAAGCTGAAGCCAGTGAAGCAGTTCCTGCGTCGCTTCACTGGTGAGAGACAGAAGGCTATTGGCGAAGAAATAGCCCGGCTCCTAGCTGCCGGGTTCATCGCCGAAGTCATACACCCGGAATGGCTTGCCAACCCGGTGCTCGTTCTGAAGAAGAACGGAACGTGGCGGATGTGCATCGACTACACAGGCTTGAACAAAGCCTGTCCCAAGGATCCATTCGCATTGCCTCGCATCGATCAGCTGATCGACTCGACGGCAGGGTGCGAGGCGCTATGCTTCCTCGACGCCTACTCCGGGTACCACCAGATCAAGATGGCGCCCGAAGACCAGGAGAAGACGTCTTTCATCACGCCCTATGGCGCGTTTTGTTACGTCTCCATGCCCTTCGGCTTGAAAAATGCCGGAGCGACTTACCAGCGGTGCATACAGAACTGCTTGCACGAGCAGATCGGCCGCAACGTCCACGCATATGTGGACGACATCGTCGTCAAGTCCAAGCTGAAGACGGACCTGATTGCCGACCTCACGGAGACATTCACCAACCTCCGCAAGTACAGGATAAAGCTCAACCCGGAAAAATGCGTCTTCGGCGTACCCGCGGGCAAGCTCCTGGGCTTCATCGTCTCCGAGCGAGGCATCGAAGCCAACCCAGAGAAGATCAAGGCGATCGAAGCTCTGAAGAAGCCGGAACCTCCGGGACGTGCAGCGGCTCACAGGCTGTGTCGCTGCCCTCAGCCGTTTCATCTCACGACTCGGCGAGAAGGCCATGCCCTTGTACCGGCTCCTCAAGAAGTCGGACACGTTCACCTGGAACGACGAGGCAGACGCCGCCTTGACGGCACTCAAGAAGACGTTGGCCGAGGCGCCGATCCTCGCATCTCCACTGGAAAAGGAGCCGATGCTCCTCTACATCGCCGCGACCAACCGAGTCGTCAGCGCGGTGGTCGTCGTCGAGCGCAAGGAGGAAGGCCACGAGCAACTGGTCCAGCGGCCAGTTTACTACGTCAGCGAAGTCCTGACGGATTCGAAGCAACGTTACCCGCATTACCAAAAACTTGTATACGGTGTTTTCTTTGCTTCAAGAAAATTGCGACACTACTTCATGGGCCACCCGATGACGGTGGTCAGCTCATCTCCCTAGCTGAAATAATCCGCAACAGAGAGGCAACTGGGCGCGTCGCCAAATGGGCCTCCGAGCTGCAGCCTCAGCTACGCCCGCACTGCGATCAAGTCGCAGTCACTATCCGACTTCCTCGTCGACTGGATGGAGACACAGTTGCCGGCTCCAACCTATGAAGCCGGCAGATGGACCTTGTTCTTTGACGGGTCAAAGATGTATGAGGGCTCGGGGGCTGGAGTCGTCCTCACTTCTCCCCAAGGCGACAAGATGCGATATGTGCTGCAGATACACTTCACTGCACCAACAACGTCGCCGAGTACGAAGCCCTCCTACATGGCCTACGCGTGGCCAAGGAGATGGGAGTCAGCCGTATCAAATGTTATGGCGATTCCGACCTCGTCGTTCAGCAAACGATGGGGACCTGGGATGCAAATGATCCCAACATGGCGGCTTACCGCCGGCTCGTCGATCAAGTCGGCGGCCACTTCGCCGGCATGGAGCTGGAGCACGTCGACCGGAGGAAGAACGAGGCGGCTGACGCACTCTCTCGCTTCGGGTCTAAGCGGGACCGAGTCCCACCCGGCGTCTTCCTCGACCACCTACACAACCCGTCGGTACGCCCGCCGGCCGAAGTCGACATCGCCAACCCGCCATCATCAGATACAATTCTGGTGGCGGTAACCCAAGAAACAAGCGACTGGAGGGAACCCTACATCGAGTTCCTCACCAAAAAGCTGCCAGCCGACGAGGTCCTAGCACGGCGAGTCGTGCGCCGGGCCTCAGCTTACGCCATCATCAACAGCGAGCTCTACAAACGCAGCACATCGGGAGTTTTCCTCCGCTGCGTCGAGCCGGAAGAGGGAAGGCGCATCCTTCATGAGATCCACTCGGGAGATTGCGGCCACCATGTCGGCGCTCGCAACCTGGTCGCCAAGGCGTTCAGGCACGGTTTTTTCTGGCTCTCTGCACATCAGGATGCAGTCGACATCGTCCGTCGGTGCATCGGGTGCCAGAAGTACGCCCGGCAGGATCACCTACCCGCCGCGGCTCTGAAGACCATCCCTCTGACATGGCCATTCGCAGTCTGGGGAATAGACATGGTGGGCAAGTTCAAAACAGCTCGTGGTGGCATGACACATTTGCTCGTCGCAGTCGACAAGTTCACCAAATGGGTCGAAGTTGAACCTATCAAGAAACTCGACGGCAAGACCGCAACCAAGTTCCTCCAGAAGCTCATCTTCCGATTTGGCTACCCGCACAGCATCATCACTGACAACGGCACAAATTTTGAAGGAGAGATGAAGGCCTTCTGCAAACAAAAAGGCATCCGTCTCGACTTGGCGTCTGTCGCCCACCCGCAATCAAACGGGCAGGCGGAAAGAATGAACCAGACAGTGCTAGCCGGGATCAAGCCGCGACTTCAAGTCCCACTGGAGCGAACACCGGGTTGCTGGCTGGACGAGCTACCAGCCGTACTCTGGGGCATCAGAACGACTCCAAACCGTTCCACCGGCTACACGCCATTCTTCATGGTGTACGGGGCGGAAGCCGTCATGCCGACCGACCTCGAGCACGACTCGCCTCGGGTCGCCCTCTACAACGAGGAAGAAAATGAAGAAGCCCGCCTAGTCGGCGTCGACCTCCTGGAAGAAGCTCGCGAACTCGCACTCTCCAGGACGGCGATATATCAGCAAAGCCTGCGCCGCTACACAGCCGCCGGGTTAGAAGTCGCTCTTTCCAGGAAGGCGACTTGGTTCTTCGGCTCATCCAAAAGTCGAAAGGGATGCACAAGCTCTCGGCACCATGGGAAGGACCGTTCGTCGTTAGCAAAGCGATGGGCAACGGCTCCTACCACCTCGTCGACTTGCGTGAGCCGAACAAAAGCTCCAAGTCGGAAGAGGAGACCAAGCGTCCATGGAACATCAGCCTGCTTCGCCCCTATTATACATAGTATCCATTGTAATGCTGTGTAATCAATCAAGGAAATAAAGTCGATACATACCCGGCACGCTCGGGGGCTATCGTTTCGATTCAATCATGCTTTCGAGTCTTTATTCTTCCTACTCACACGTTATATGATTGATGGGTTGTCAAAGAGAGCCGGATGCCATGATGCGCGGCTCACCACTGGACCCCCTGCTCACGAAGCAAAATCACAGAAATTGTTGTTTTCTCCCAAGTCGTCAGCTACCCGCACAAAGTGAAGAAGTAGTGCAGCCGGTTCAAACCTAACTTGACAATGAAGCCGCACTCGGACTTTGTCACCATGGGTACCGCGCGCGTCACGAAAAAATCACGCGAAGCACACTTGGCGAGGTCGCACGATCGACTAGCTTACAAAACAAGCGAAAAACAAACAAAGTGACGAAAAGCGCACAAAAAACAAGCATGGGAGTGCCAAAACAAAGATTAATAAGCCGCAGAGGCGCACGCTGAAACGCAACCCGGCACATATCATACTTGTTTCATTACATAATATTTTTTCGCCCGCAGGCGACAAACCCTAACTACTTCAAAATAACCCCTCTTTTGAAAGCAGGGGAGCAAACTTCAAGACGGAGGAGCCGCCCGAGCAGAAGACGTCGACGCCTCGTTCGTCGCAGCCGGCGGTGGCAGAGCTGAAGCCCTTTCAAAAAGGTACTCCGACGCCGGCTCCCTGTCCGCCACCTCGCCAAGGTCGTTGCCCTCAGGCACCACGTCGAAGACGAAGTCGTCGTGGTCGACCATCTTGGCAGCCCGGCAGGCGTAAGGGGCGCAGTACTGGAGCACCGGCTGCAGATCTATCTCCCGGCCGCTGCTATCGGTCGGGATGCTGGCCGTGATCTTGTCCACGTTCGTCTGCCTACCGGCCCGCACAAGCCCGAGGCAATGCACGCGCCGGCTCGGGCCGACGACTCCCGCACCCAGGTGATCACCTGGGGCATCAGCTCCAGAACCCGCAACACCTTGCAGACGGGTGCGGGGACACCTTCCTTGGGCGACAGCATCTGGACGACCTTGCTGGCCAAGCCGTGAACGTCACGGGCGAAGACACCGAGCCGGTGGACATGCTCCGCAGACGTCAGGCCAGCCGTCTCCTCGCCTGTTCAACAAACAAAAATCAACAACAAGGCCACAAGTCAAGCAGGCACAAACTGACAAGTCGCATGAAGCTTTACCCCAGATGCCAACGGCGAGGGTGGCAAGCCGCTCGGTCAGCTCCTTCATCTCGCGCTCGGCCTCGCGGATTTGCGCTCGAGCTTCTCGAGGTCCTCGCCGTACCCCTTGGTCGCCTGGGTGAGGGCGGCGTCCGCCTCCTCCTTCTGCTTGCTGAGCCGCTCGCAGGATTCCTGCACCGCGGCAAACGCCTGCGTGTGCCGGCTCTCCTGCGCGGCCAGCAGTTGCTGGTGCTCAGCGACGGAGATGAAGCCGTCGCGCGCCTTCTTCAGCTCCTCCTGCAGGCGGCGGGTCTCCTGCTGTTCGGCTTCGAGGAGCCAGGACAGCTCCTGCAGTTCACAAGACAATAATCAATCAGAAGAGGCATGGGGGCTACGCCACGGGTTACCTCTACACCAACATTTGCTAACCCGGGGGCTAGCCCCAACAAAAAAAAAAATACGCCGAGTCAGGAACTCGGGGGCTACGCCCGAGTGGCATACACACCCGCCACCGGCCTGCCTCTACATCGACATTGGCAAACCGGACTACGCTATTCGCCAAACATCGCATCCAGAAAACTATGAAGACCCAAGCCGCTTTCTACGAACACGACTCGGGCCTTGGGGGCTACATATACGCTACGGACGCAACAGGTGCAAGAAAGATTCTACGTACCTGGTGCGCATCCATCGCTGTTTGGATGGCGGCTCGGAAGTCAGGCCGGGGGCAGACGCACCCGGGACGGAGCTCGGGGGCTGGGCAGTCAGCCCACCCGATGAGGAAGCCGTCGCGGCGGCGCGAGTCGCCGTCACCACCAGCGCCGTCTCCGGCACAGGCGTGGCATCCCTGTGCCAGCCGGCACGGTGTCATCAATAGTGGCCCCCTCGGGTCGAGGGGGCACAATAACTTCGTCGCCTCCGCCGGGGAAGGCGGAGGAGTCGGCGCTCTCGTGTCGGCTCCGTGACGTGCGCGCGGGCTCCGCCCGCTGGGAGTCGCTCTCCAGCGCGTCCTCCATGTCACTGAGGGACGCGTCCTCAGCCCTGCGACACTCGCACGGGTCAAACTCAAGATAGCGTTTCCAACGGAACTTGGATGAGGATCAGCAGCAGACCTGTCACCCGCAGGTGGAGAGTTGAGGTCCGAACCCCTCGGAAGCGAGGCGCAGGAGGCGAGTCGGCGCGGGCCCTCGCAGGGATGTCCCGCAAGGCCTTCTGCCTCCGCTCGGCAACGACGGTGCGCTGCACGGCAGCCCCAGCCGATCGCTCCGGTGGCGGCGGCGTCGGTTCGCCGACTTGGAGCGCTTGGAGTTGGGCCCGGCGTCCTCAGCCGCAGGCCTACGCCTCCGCCGGATGCGGAGCGGCTGATCATCTTCATCATCATCTTCAGCAGGCGCCGGGTTCTTGGACCCGGCGCGTTCTTCTCTTCCTTCTTCTCCTTCCTCCTCATCCTCAGACAGGATGGGGATCGGTTGGCGGGAGGAGAAGGCGGCCTCGTTGGCCATGGTGGCGCTGTCGGCTTCGTCGTCGGAGTCGCGCTCGACGACGTCGTTGGGGCCGGCAAGCACCGTGGGAGCGTCTCCGCGGGTCGGAGGCAGCCCAACAAGCGATCGAAACTCCTGAATTCGAAAGCAGGAAGGATCGGTATAAAAAGACCAAGAAAAGGAAAGTATTTCGAATCGTCAAGCAAAGGGACTCACCTCAGGAGCCGGATGCTTGGCGGAGAAGGCCTCCAAGCCGCCCACGATCCACTCGGGAGCCGGGTGGACCGTGATACACTTCATCCGCAGCGTGAATTGCTCTACCGACTCGAACAATGTCGGGTCATGGCGCTGCGGGTCCTTCGTCCCCTTGTACTCGCAGATCAGCGAGGGCCGGTGCTGCAGAGGCGCGATCTTCCTCTTCACCCAGGTGGCGATGAGGTTCAGACCCGTCAGCCCCCTTTCTTCAGCTTCTGGAGTCGCGCCATCAGCCGGCGCACCATGGGCAAGTCGGCGTCGCGCGGCAGCTCTTGAAGATTGCGTGGCCGGCTCGGCGATGGCGAGAAGCAGGGAATCCTGATCTCGCCGTCAGGCGCCGGCTCCCGCATGTAGAAGCCCGATTTCCTCCAATACACCTTGGAGGGGAGGCCGAGATCCAGGTAGTCGACGTCGCCGCGGGCTTGGAAGTTGAGGCCGCCGCAAGGCGCCATGTCACCGCCCTTTCCCAGCTTGCCATGGAAGATCCACCGCCACATCGGGAAGAACGGGGCGCACTCGAATTAACCCTCGCACAGGGTAACGAAGCAGGCGAGGTGGAGGATTGAGTTGGGCGTCAGGTCGTGTACATCACCTCGTTCTGAGTCCATCACCTCAATCAATCTGAACACGAGCTGCCTCCATCCTCTGACAGCTCTCGCTGCTAGTGTTAGGTCTCATCTTGGGCGGAAGATACTGATCTGCCGGGGATGATCAAGTTCGATTGAGAAGCAGCCTTCGTCCTAATTAATTTGTCAGCTATGAATTGGTCAGCTACGGTCCTGCAGCGCGTCTCAGCGAAGAATCAGCTATGGTTACATGCGCGTCTAGACCGCTAGACGGAAGCCGTCTTCGTTGTGTTAATGCAGACTAAAACAGAGGTCAGAAGTATCCCACATGAAGGACATATCACCTATACCGAGCAGATTGCATCAAGCAAGCCATCAACTAGCAGTATATTACAACGCACAACTATACTGAGCAGAAGAAAACAGAGTAGCACAAGGTATGGCAGGACACATGAGCAACTACAACGCACGCTCAGACACACAATGGAGAGCTAGGCTAGCGAGTTCAGGGCGTAGCAGACACGGACACACCAAGCGTTGGCACCAAATCTAATCCAGAGATCATAGTGCGTGCGGATCATGGACAAGAGCTGGCGCGAAGATGTCACCACGTTATCGAAAACTTTACGGTTCCTGCTTTTCCAGACGAGACCACCCACAGAACAAGCAGGGTTGCGTCATAGGGGCAGCAACGGCATCGCAGACGCCCTCCAGATCAACGGGATGGGTAGCCAGCACACCCAGCGCGGCCCAGAATGGAGCGAGCCGGGGGCAGACAAACAGCAGGTGGGTGAGATCCTCCGGGGCGGGGCAGAACGGACAGACCGCCGCAGGGAGACAACCGTGACGGTGCAGGAACGATCGCGTCCTGGTGTTGCCGTGACGAGCTCACTCTGTACCCTGGCGCGCGCTTACTGGCCTCCCTGGTACGTACCCCACCAGTTGAGGCACAGAGAAACAGCATGAGCTTTTTCCATGGCGCCATGGCGCGATTGCGTGGGACAGGCAGCTGCTCTACTTTGGAGCTCGAGTGCATGCCAGTTGCTCGTGTATCCCTCCATGCTGTGCTAGCTATTGTAGGCTGTTGGCATGTTGCATGGTCAGGGTAACCTCTATTCCTGAAACAGTTTCCGTGAGTATGCAGCCCAGCCCTTCAACTACTCTTGCCGATGCCATTGTAAAGCACAACCATGGAGCTTAGTGTGGTGTTGCAGGTAATCCTCTACACGAGAGGAAAGATCAATGCTTTGTGTGCTCACTAGATCAAATAAAAAATGATGAAAATAGATACTCAACAAATTGAAAAATAAGTTCGTGAAATTGTAAGAATTAGAGAGTCCACTGAAATGTCGGTATTTTTTAGAGAGCTCCCCAAGTGTACAGATAGAACTTGCCGCTTCCGTTGGAATTGCTATAAGGAGAGAACCCCTCCTACTGTGCTCAATAAGAGAATATGGAAAGAGCAAACTTATATTAGGGTTACAGGGTTCGGTAAATTTTGGGGTCGAGTATTTACGCGGTAACAGCTACACGAAACCACCCATGGAAAAATAAAATTCAACCCGTAGCAACTAGGTTCATTTCCTCCGAATAATTATTAGGTCTAATTGTAATCATCTACCCCGTGAAGAATCAATCTAAGTTTACCCGGTCAGTCCGGTGAACTACGATAGTTGTCTCATCTAGGATTTTTTTTTACAACTTTAAGTGACCAAATTATTACCCGCGTAGTTAGGGTTAAATTTGTTAGGCCGTAGCAACGCACGGGCATTTGTGCTAGTACTACTTAAAAGGTTTAAGCATTACACTCGGCCTCTGCATATCAAAGATGCACACAACCGCAACATTCGGATCAAACTGAAAAGTAATCAAGGGCTCAATACAAGAAATCATTATCGAAACTGTTAAGACGCCTATGGAGATGGAGGACCAATCCGGAGATCACGCTGCCATCCATGTTGGATAAAAATATCCCTCGCCGTATCCTCCAACCGTGTAGACACCTCCATAAACAGGTTGCAATTCTCCACACGCTGTAGAGACGACCATGAACGGAGCATAGCTGTGCACCGGTAGATAACCTGCATGAGAGAAGAATTTTTATCATTAAAAACCTTGTCATTTCTACATAGCTAAAGCGATTAAATAACGGCAAGCGCTCCCACCCTAATAAGTAATTTGAACCTATGATCCACCCCGTTTAGCCAGTTGCCGAAAATATTAGCAACGCTACGTGGTGGGTATAAGGTTGAACCTATTTGAATGATCGACCATATAGATGTAGCTAATTTACACCGGAAGAATAAGTGCTTGATAGACTCGTCATGTTGACAGGATACACACTTTGGGATTCCGTGCCAATTGCGTTTGACAAGGTTATCTTTGGTGAGGATTACTTCTCTACGAAGATACCACGCGAATTTTTTGTCTTTAGCGGAATCTTTATTTTCCAAAAAAAATTATTATTATCCACCGGCATTTCTGGCTGGATTAAGGCTCTATACATGGAATCTACAGAGAATTTGCCACTCTCATGAAGGTTCCAACGAAATTTGTCCGGTCCTTGCGTCAATTGGACTAAAGCCAATCGCTGTAGCAATGCATTTCATGATGCAAGCCTAGGACCAAGAAGATCTCTTCTGAACGTCACATTTGGTGGGGAGGACTCCAACACCTTAGCGATTGTATTGCTCTTGTGACGGACAATATTATATAGAGCCGGATATTGTTCACGGAGTGTAGCATTACCAAGGCACTTGTCCTCCCAGAACCTACTTTCCGAGCCATCTTTAATATTAAATGAGCCATATGGGAAGAAGTGTTTCTTCGTCGCCATAAGGCCGGCCCAAAAATGCGAGTCACCAGGTTTTCAATAAACTTGGGACAAAGCACGAGAGCCGATGTATTTCCTTTTGAGAAGAGTTTGCCAGACCCCCTCCTCAGTAAGAAGCTTAAAAAGCCATTTACCTAGGAGTGTTCTATTTTTTACCTCAAGGTCATGAATCCCAAGGCCACCTTGGTCTTTAAGACGGCAGACTACATTCTATTTAGCCAGTCGATATTTCCTTTTCTCACTATCTCCTTGCCAAAAGAATCTTGAGCGAAAATAATCCAGTCGCTGTAAGACTCCTTTGGGTAGCTGGAAGAAAGAAATCATATACAGTATCATATTACTAAGTACTGAATTAATGAGAACTAATCTTCCGCCAAGAAATAGTAATTTTCCTTTCCAACTACTTAATCTCTTTTGTAATCTTTCCTCGACATGTTTCCATTCAGCGTTTGTAAGTCTCCGATAGTGAATCGGAATACCCAAATAACTAATAGGAAATTGGCCTTGCCCACAGCCAAAAATCTCAGCGTACTGGGCAGCCTCATCTTATGCCTCACTGAAACAAAACAATTCACTTTTGTCGATGTTTATCATAAGGCCCGAAAGTTGATCGAAAGCTGATAATATAAGTTTCAGATTTATTTCTTTTTCAAGGTCGTGCTCCATAAATAGAATTGTATCGTCTGCGTATTGAAGGATCGATAGTCCACCATCCACAAGGTGGGGGACCACTCCTTCAATATGGCCGTCATTTTTTGCGCGCTCAATTATGATGGCTAACATATCATCCACTATGTTAAATAGCATAGGTGATAATGGATCGCCTTGTCGTAACCCTTTTTCGTTTGGAAGTATCTGCCAACGTCGTTATTGAATTTGATGGCAACACTACCTCCAAAAACAAAATTATGGATCAGAGCACGCCACTCGTCAGAAAATCCTTTCATTCTGAGAGTTTGTTGGAGGAAGGACCACTTGACTTTATCATAAGACTTTTCGAAGTCTATCTTTAATATTACCCCATTCAGCTTCTTTCGATGTAACTCATGGACTGTTTCGTGAAGGATAACCACATCATCCAGGATGTTTCTTCCTTGCATAAAAGCAGTCTGAGTTGGACGAACAACATGATCATCCACTGAATTTAGCCTAATAGTTGCGGTTTTTGTGAATATTTTGAAGCTAACATTAAGAAGACAGATAGGCCTATATTGTTGGATCCTTTCTGCTTCATTAACTTTTGGCAACAAAATTATCTCACCGAAATTTTGGCGAAATAAGTCTAGCTGTCCGGATGAAGATCGCTGAACATAGCTCGCAAGTCCGTTTTAATAACTTCCCAGAAGTTCTGATAGAACTCAGCTGGGAAGCCATCCAGATGTGGGGCCTTGTTGTGTTCCATTTGGAAAACAGCCTTCTTAACTTCTTCCTGTGTATAAGGTGCAGTAAGAAGGGCATTTTCCTCATCAGACACTTGAGGGATATCATCTGTTCGAGACTCGTCCATCGAGAAGTTTCCTTCCTCCGGGTCTCCAAATAGATTTTTATAATAGTTTGTGTACGCTTTTAGTTGCTCATGGCCTTCGATCGTCCCATCTTCTTGTACAAGAGAATGAATAAGTTTCATCCGGTGTCTGCCATTTATGACACTATGGAAGTATCTTGTATTCGAGTCTCCTTCCAAAATGAATTGGGCCTTGGATCGTTGATACCATTTGAGCTCCTCTTCTCGCAAAAAACTTGCAATCTGCGCATTGGACTGACTTTTTAGTTCAATCTCTTGCGTAGATAATGTTGGAATTTGGTGTTGGGCCACAGGCCCATAGACAATACAAATTCTGAAATTCTCTTTGGCCCATTCATGTATGGCAAGGGGTGGGACTAAAGTTTAGTCTCACATTGCTAGTAGGGAGAGAGTTGGAGTGGTTTATAAGGTGAGCTCTTCTACTCCCACTAAGGTGTGAGAAGAGAAGAGGCCCTTGCGCACTCCTCCTCCGCCGCCCGCCTCGCCTCGTCACGCCGCGGGAATCTCGCTGAGCCGAGCTTATTTTTGCTGTACAGGAAATTAATCGTGTATTAATTACAAGTCATTAACGGACGCGTTAACACAGCCGTTTCGCTTCCGGTTTTTCTGGATCGTGGCTATGTGCCGACTCGGACGTGGGCTGCGCCCCACGACCTTCCCGAACCGCACTATATAAACGCTCACGTGAACCCTAGCCTGTACGAGACACATATGCGTCTGCCTCCTTCCAGAACTTTGCGCCACCGTCATCGTCTTCCTCATCCCGTCCTTCGGCGTGCACCGACAGATGGGACAATAGGCCTCCGGAACCCCGCCTCTCGTAGACCTGTACGGGTGAGGGGCGATCAGGTTTTTGGAGAGCGCTTACGCGTGACTACTGGCAACACGACGTCGTCCGACGACGAGTTCCCCAACGACGACTTCTTCCCGGACGTCAACGACCTCTTCGGCAACCTCAACATGGGCGACAACACCGACGCCGCCAACGCTGCACCGTATGTGATTATATCTCTCCTATTTCAGACTTTGCTAGAATTTCTAGTTCTGGTATTTGTGGTAGATGCTATCGGTTTATCTTGTCTAGATCTGCATGATTAGTTTACTTGTTGTTTCTGTAGTCATGATTTATCAATTGCTTATTCGGATTAAATCATAGAGTAATTTG
The DNA here is from genome assembly GCA_947311845.1 of Poa pratensis. Lineage (NCBI taxonomy): Eukaryota > Viridiplantae > Streptophyta > Magnoliopsida > Poales > Poaceae > Poa > Poa pratensis. The sequence goes on from CAMZMU010000043.1 coordinate 35,920,600, forward strand.
CTTATATTTTCAACAATCCAAAAATATGATGATAGGCAAATGAATTCAAGTGGCGTTGCCGCTGCCACAATGCCGCCTCCCTTTGATGGTTCGCATTATAAGAGATGGCGCACGAGAGCAGTTCTCTGGTTTCAAAACCTAAACTGCAATAGCGCCACTCTTGGAAAACCTGAGGGGGAGCTTTCTGCTGCACAGCGGGAAGCTTTCGAGAAAGTCGATGCCATGTTTAAGGCGGCTCTTTTCAGTGTTCTTGGGGACAACATTGTTGACCCATATATGACATTTGATCATGGCAAGGACGCGTGGGATGCGCTCGAGGCCAAATTTGGGGTTTCGGACGCTGGCACTAAGTTGTATGTCATGGAGCAATACTATGACTACAAGATGACTGGTGAGCGCTCCGTTGTTGAGCAAGCTCATGCGATACAGTCACTTGCCAAAGAACTTGAGCAGTTCAAGTGTACCTTACCGGACAAGTTTGTGGCCGGTGGCATTATCGCCAAGCTTCCTCCCTCGTGGAGGAACTTTGCTACTTCTCTGAAACATAAGAGACAATAGTTTTCTGTTTCGGATCTCATTGGGTCTCTTCATGTGGAAGAAAAGGCGAGAGCAAAATACACACGTGCTCGAGGATTTGAGGGAGATTCTAGTGCCAATGTGGTACAGAAGAAAAACTTCCAATCCCACAAGTTCAAGAACAAGAACAAATCTGAAGGCAAAGGCAAGTTTGATGGCAAGAACAAGGCCTCACACTCAACCAACTTCAAGAGGAAGAATGATAAGAAGAAAGGGTCTTGCCACGTCTGTGGTGATCCTGATCATTGGGCTCCTAACTGCCCGAATCGCTATGACAAGCGTGGGAACAGCGGCAAGACCTCAAATGCTGTTATTGGTGGTGATACTGAGATGAAGTACGCCGGGTACGGTAATTTTCCTACTGTCCTTTCAGTATGTAACTCTCCTGATTGGTGGATAGATACGGGTGCCAATACACATGTATGTTCTGATGTTTCCATGTTTTCTTCTTATCAGGTCGCAAGGACTTCCTCCGTGCTGATGGGAAACAGCTCACGTGCTTCTGTTGATTGTGTTGGTACGGTAAATCTGAAGTTTACTTCGGGGAAGACCGTTCAGCTGAAGAATGTGCAGCATGTTCCCTCCATCAATAAGAATCTCGTCAGCGGATCGCTTTTATGTCGAGATGGTTTTAAGTTGGTTTTTGAGTCCAATAAAGTTGTAATTTCTAAGTATGGACAATTTGTTGGAAAAGGTTATGAGTGCGGAGGCTTGTTCCACTTATCTTTGTCAGACTTATGTACTCAAATTATTAATCATGTTTGCAATGTTAGTGAGTCCAATATTTGGCATTCACGACTTTGTCATATTAATTTTGGGTGCATGACGCGGCTAGCCAATATGAATTTAATTCCGAAATTTACTAGTGTCAAGAGCTCCAAGTGTCAAGTGTGTGTTCAAGCTAAGCAACCTCGCAAGTCTCACAAGACTGCGGAGGTAAGAGATTTGGCACCACTGTAACTCATACATTCAGATCTTTGTGAAATGAATGGCGAGTTGACAAAAGGTGAAAAGAGATATTTCATGACTTTAATTGATGACTCCACTCGATACTGTTATCTGTACCTTCTGAAATCTAAAGATGAAGCTTTTAATCACTTCAAAATCTATAAAGCTGAAGCAGAAAACCAACTTGATCGAAAGATTAAACGGCTTAGGTCTGATCGTGGTGGAGAGTATTTTTTCCAATGAGTTTGATTCTTTTTGTGCGGAGCATGGTATTATCCATGAGAGGACGGCTCCCTACTCACCTCAGTCAAATGGGGTGGCCAAAAGAAAGAACCGTACTCTAACTGATTTCGTTAACGCCATGTTAGATACATCGAGTCTATCCAAGGTATGGTGAGGGGAGGCGATAATGACCGCGTGTCATGTCCTAAACCGTGTTCCCACAAAGAACAAAACCATTACTCCATTTGAGGAATGGGAAAGGAAAAGGCTGAAACTCTCCTACTTATGAACTTGGGGTTGTTTGGCAAAAGTTAATGTGCCAATACCCAAGAAGCGCAAGCTTGGACCAAAAACCGTAGATTGTGTTTTTCTGGGATATGCATTTCATAGCATTGGCTATAGATTTTTGATAGTGAAATCTGAGGTATCCGACATGCATGTTGGTACAATTATGGAGTCGAATGATGCGACTTTCTTTGAGGACATCTTTCCCATGAAAGACACGTCTAGCTCATCAAATCAGGAGATGCCTGGTTCATCTAGTCAGGAATTAATTACAATTCCTGAACCTACCATTGCGATAGAACACTATGATAGTCCTGTGGAGGACGACAATGAAGCTCCCAAAAGGAGCAAGAGACAAAGGACTGCAAAGTCCTTTGGTGATGATTTCATTGTATACCTCGTGGATGATACTCCTACTTCTATTTCAGAAGCCTATGCATCTCAGGATGCTGACTACTGGAAGGAAGCTGTTCGTAGCGAGATGGATTCCATCTTAGCTAATGGAACTTGGGAGGTTACTGATCGTCCTTATGGGTGCAAACCTGTAGGATGTAAGTGGATGTTCAAGAAAAAGCTTAAGCCCGATGGTACTATTGAAAAGTACAAGGCACGACTTCTTGCCAAGGGTTATACTTAAAAAGAAGGCGAAGACTTCTTTGATACATACTCACCTGTCACCAGACTGACCACTATTCGAGTACTACTCTCCTTGGCTGCCTCATATGGTCTTCTCGTTCATCAAATGGACGTTAAGACAACTTTCCTAAATGGAGAGCTCGATGAGGAAATTTATATGGGACAGCCTGATGGATTTGTAGTAGATGGTCAAGAAGGAAAGGTGTGTAAATTATTGAAGTCTTTGTTTGGTCTTAAGCAAGCACCTAAGCAGTGGCACGAGAAGTTTGAAAGAACTTTAACCACTGAAGGCTTTGTTGTAAACGAAGCTGACAAGTGTGTATACTATCGCCATGGTGGGGACGAGGGAGTTATTCTTTATCTCTATGTTGATGACATATTGATATTTGGGACCAACCTTACTGTTATTAAAGAGGTCAAAGAGTTCCTATCTCGTTGCTTTGAGATGAAGGACATAGGAGTAGCCGATGAAATCTTAAACATCAAGCTGCTGAAAGATGATGATGGTGGGATTACATTGCTTCAGTCCCACTATGTGGAAAAGATATTGAGTCGTTTCGGGTATAGCGACTGCAAGTCTTGTCCAACGCCTTATGATCCTAGTGTGCTAATTCGAAAAAATCGAAAAATTGCTAGAGATAAATTGAGATATTCTTAGATCATTGGCTCGCTTATGTATTTAGCCAGCGCCACGAGGCCTGACATCTCCTTTGCTATAAACAAACTCAGTCGATTTGTATCAAATCCTGGAGATGTTCATTGGCATGCTCTCGAGAGAGTTTTGCGCTATTTGAAAGGCATTGCGAGTTATGGTATTCACTATACTGGGTATCCAATGGTACTTGAGGGTTATAGTGACTCAAACTGGATATCTGATGCTGATGAGACTAAGGCCACGAGTGGTTATTTGTTTACACTTGGTGGTGGCGCTGTTTCCTGGAAGTCTTGCAAGCAGACCATCTTAACGAGGTCAACAATGAAAGCAGAACTCACAGCATTAGACACAGCCACTGTTGAAGCAGAGTGGCTTCGTGAGCTCTTGATGGACTTACCTGTGGTTGAGAAACCAATACCCGCTATCCCGATAAACTGTGATAATCAAACTGTGATTATCAAAGTAAACAGTTCTAAGGATAATATGAAGTCATCAAGACATGTGAAGAGGAGATTGAAATCTGTCAGGAAAATGAGAAACTCCGGAGTTATTGCGTTGGATTATATCCAAACGTCTAGAAATTTGGCAGATCCCTTCACAAAGGGTCTATCACGCAATGTGATAGAGAATGAATTGAGGGAGATGGGTTTGAGACCCACCCTATGAGTTGCCCACAGTGGTAACCCACTGTCGTGGTGGGATCACGGCAGATGCCATGGGTATGGCTTAGTTGGGGCCGAACTGTGGCGCCCTGACCCGACTGCTATACAGTGATACTGTGTCTCCGGTTATCCGATACCACCAGACACACTATCAGAGCATAATAGAGAGATCGAGACTTATGGAACAACTGGCACATCACCGACTCTACGACACAAATTATTATAGTTCAACTCTTATAATAGAGAAAGATAGCAAATGACAACCAGAGGTCACAGACCCAACATTACGACAAGCGGAAGCAAATTAGGTTGTTCTAAACAACAAGAACCAAATTATGGCCTAAGAGGCCTGCAAATAAACATCCAGCGCCAGCTGTTCCGGGATGTCCCAAGCTGCCACCTGGGAACCCCAGACTACTCGTCGACGTCCACAAAGAACCCACCTTCAGTGTCGGTGAAGTCCTCCACTGAAAACAAATAAGCAACGTTGAGTTCGACGAACTCTGCAAGATTAAATAGAGCTACTAGCTCGATGATTGGCTTTCAAAGGTTTTATGGGTGTTTTGCATAAAGCTGGTTTTCTTTATAAGAGACACCTGGCATCGACTAATCAGAATGTTTTAAAAGGGGGTAAGACGTAAACTCTTTTCTTCTGATCATCTTCATCAGCAACCACCACCAGTCACTTCACCTGTCTACAAAGGCACCTCCCCGAATCACCCTCGAGGAAGTCAACCTTACATCCTTGGTAGTACCTTTAGTACTCAGGTTTTAATCATTCCTGTTCAAGTTATTCTATGGTCCTACCTTCACTTCCCAAGTCGTCCATAACCGCGGACACGGCTTTTCGAAAAGATTTACCCTGCAGGGGTGTACAAATGTTTGCCACGCATACCGTCCGGCCCGTTGCCTGTACAATTAGCTCTCTTCCTTGGAAAGCCGGCTGGGTGGGAGCGGTGTCGACTTCTCCCTCATTAAGGACTTTCCAGGATCATCAGTGGCGGCAGGACTGCCAGGTGCCCGCAACACCCCGCCCCACGGCCACTTATTTTCCTAACCACAATCCTCATCTCAGTTCATCCCACCATCATCACGCACGCGCAAATGGAAGCCCGAACTAGAGGACCTGGCTAGTCCCGCCCGAGTTATTTAGTCTATGAGGGTTCCTGCACTGCGAATACATAGGCCTCACGCATGGTTGCACGCTCAGTCTTGGTTCAAGAGGTAAAGAACTCGCACTTAGGCGGTGAGAACGAGACAACCCACCACATTCCCCGTGGCCTCTCATCCCCGCCTTTTAGCAATTTATTATCCGTCACCACCATTTTTCATCACATCCGTCCATTCCATCAACTGTTCCAACATTGAAACATCCACCGGACATCTATCATCTAAACTAAGCATGGCTAAGCATATACATAGCAAGTATAATTATCTCGGGCCAACACTTCAATCCTATGGATATTAGGAAGGATACAGGTAATGGCAACAGATTTCTAATGCAACTAGTAGGATACTCTAATCCAAGCAAAAGACATTTGGAACCGAATGCAATATCATAGTGGGGGAAATAATTGCGGAAATATAGGAGGAGACATGCTCAGAGGGGGGATTACGCTTGCCTTGCTCAGGGGCTGATAATACGGTTCGTCAGGGTATTGCGGTGGCACCCCGACTGATTGATCTATCGATGCATAAAAACACCGGAAAGACAACAATCAATAATCACACAAGCAAAACAGGTGCAATGCACAAACACATGATGGCATGACATTTTTGACGCACTGAACTTTACCATAATCTATCTAGCAATTTAAACGGGGTGCAGATATAATTATTCCAATAATGGAAACTATAACCCCATATTTAACTTAATGTTTTCCTACTTCTAGAAAGTGCAGTGCTACAATTGTGATCAAATATGCATGATGATGAAGTTAATGGACAGTACATATTTTTATGAGCATTTTGAGGTCTTAAACACCTTTTTCTGATTAACCAATAATAAGTTATTGAATTTTCTAATATCCATTTTAACTCTGCCCTTCTACTAATTTGTAAGAAAAAGTTATTTCCAGTATTTAGTTCAGCATGGAAATGATGTTAAAATGTAAAGTTTATTCTCTTGATCAATTTGGTATTTTATTTACAATTTTTGGATCAATATTTAATAAGTTATGGGTTTTCCAAAAAGGATTTCTTTTCTGCCATTTTTAGTATTTCATTTAAACAGAGAATAAAATTAATTCCATTCTGTCCAAATAAAGTGTGGATGTGTGAAGTTTGTTAAGACAAACATTTTGACATCTTATTTGCTCAATTTGGAATTACAGAACAAAAGTTATGAATTTTTAAAGATTCACTTTCATTAGCCATTTTCTGTACTTAATTAATAAGAGCAAGATCAAATATTTTGTCATGTGTCAGAATTAAATGAACAGGTAGGGCACACTTTGCTGAACATGTGGAAATTTGAATCATCCAACTTGAAGCATTTTTCGAATTACTATGCAATTTAGAAGAAATGATTTAATTCTGCATTTCTGTTTTTTTTTCAGTTTTAAAACTCACAGCAAAATATCCGAAACGTTTCTCACTCGGGGCTGGGCTAGCCCGTGTCAATGACATGTGGGGCCCGTGGCCACGTCCGCAGACACGCTGGCACGGTCAAGGCCACGACCGGCGCGCTGGGCGCGGTGACCGCGTGCTGGCCGGCGGCAACGGCGACGACGGCGCCGCCGATTTAGGGCTCGCCGGAGCTACGCGTCGACACGAGCCTACTCTACTAGTCGAGGGCTACTCGTGGGTGTGCTTGGGTTCACCGGAAACCCACCGGAGCTTCGCCGGCGTCGAGCACAGCGGCGACCCGAGGCAAAAAGCACGGCGGCGACGATACACGGCGAGAGGGAGAGGGAAAGTGGATGGGGAGGATCCTCTCGTTACCCTTGGCGCGTGCGAAGAGACGGAGGGGCCGGAGGTGGACGAGAACGGCGGCGCGAGCTCGCCGGGGTAGCTTCGGGCTCGGGGAAGAAATCGGTCGGCGCGGTGATTCACTGCTTCCCTCCTCGATTCCTCGGGCGGAGAAGGAGGAGAGGACACGGCGGTGACGTCGGTGTGCCTCGATTGGCTCCTGGAGGCTCCAATCGCCGGCGTCGAGCTCGGCCGTGGTTCGGTGTTCGGGGGAAGAAAACGAGAGAGAGCGAAAGAGCAGAGGAGGGGTTGGCGGAGCTCGTGGTGGCCTCGGCTTGGCTCGGGGAACTCTCCCTCTACGGCGATTTAACGGCGAGCAGACTACGGTTCGGGAGCTCGCGAAGAACAGCAAAGGGAGAAGAACGAGAGGGGAGGGAGCAGAGCGGCGTGCTTCCTTCTTATCCTCGTCCAGGGCAGCTCGGGAAGGCAGGGCCCGGCCGGCGATCGCGGGGAGGCGAGCAGGGGGGGTCCGGGCGAGGCGCGGCAAGGCGTCGTGCGGGGCCTCCCTCGCTCGCCGGCATCGGCGCGGCCGTGTCGGGAGGAGGAGAGAGACGACATATTTCCGAAAAACCCCTGGCATAATTCGTTTCTCCCTCACAGATAGGTCCTTATCTGTTTCTTTATTTTCCTTTTAAAACCAGTAGCTGTTTAGGCATTTATTTGGGGCACTTAACTTATTTCAAAAATTATGAAATAATTTGGGCAGCCTCCCCATATCATGTAGAGGCTCCACAAAAATTGGCGTCTCAAAATAAAATGGTTTGAGCAAGATTTGTTCATAGGGTTTGATTATGGCAATTTTGCTAATTCCAAATTTATGATCTTTAGAATTTTCAGAGCAAGTTCAAAATAAAATCTCTGAACTCTTGGAACTTCCTTGACAATTATGGAGTAGCATTTGTATTTGTGTTTGTCAAAAACAAACACATTTGAATTACAAGGATTGAATTTAGTGGTGCTCTTGTTTCCATTTGTTTTAAATTGTTTTCTTAACTTTAATTCAACTTGAACACTTAAACAGATGATGCCATGATGCATGAATGAAATGCAAAAGTGAAAATTTGGTTCACAACTTAGGTTCACAAACTTGGGGCTGTTACAATTCTACCCCCCTTACAGGAATCTCGTCCGAGATTCTAAGAGTAGGAAAGAGGGAAAGGGTTACGACGGTCTTCAACGATCTTCTCGGTGTAGAATGATTCAGCGCATCCTGAAGATCTTCATCGGCTACACTTCAAGGTCATCGCTCAACTACACCATAGAAGAGGGGAACGACTCTGAAAGGAACGGTGTTCAAGAAGATGTGACGATCGATCTCTTGGAACGAGACGTAGATCAGCTCTTGATTTGACGATTTGGAGACACATGGAGGTAACCGAAGGATGATAAGGGATTTCCAGATGGTAGACCATTATTTCACAACAGATTAAGAATATGAACTTTGCGCAAGGCCTTAAGTCTCTGAGGGAGAGTGTTGAAACAAGATTCCAACAGATGAAGATGTAACTTGTACTAGTCGGCTTGAGTAGAACTTTCCTCACGGCGAAGCGTTTCAGATCACTGGAGAAGGATCGGAAAGCTAGATCGAGAGAACTTCAGAAACTCCGCAAACGTTAGTATTGTGAACACTTCTTGATTTTCCAGACATCGGGAACCAGCTTCTTGACGATCACCAACTATCGTTTCGGATTGAGATTTAGATCTGGTCAGATGTAGAGATACTTCAGACTCCACATGGATGAATAGGACGTCTTTGCACGGGATCTCAGCAGATTACATTTGCTAGAACCCCAAGAGCTAGACTAGAATGTCAGACTCCAAAGGAGGAACGAGATTGCGGAGCTCGCGTATTAGCAACTTGTCGGAGGACATCTGCACCTACTCGAATTACTTGCAACGGAACACAAGTGAGTCTCTGCTCGGGAAACACCAACGAGGACAAAAGAAGTTCTCAGACTTCCCCTCTTTCTGGAACAATTCAAGCCGTGGCCTGGATGCATAGATGAAATTTCTCAAGGAACAGAGGTAACAACATACCATTCCAAGAATCTTCTGCATATGCATGATTGACTTTGAGGGGATTCCGAGGAAACCAGCCAATTTACTCAGATCCACGGCGACATCTTTCAGCAATTGCACGTGAACCAGAGAAAGTCACTTCTAACTTCCAGAACACATACCTTGTGACGACACAAAGTTAGTTCCAACAAATTTCCAATGCTAACGCCCACTATCCAATATAAATCTCCTCAAACATGGAGAGAATACGAATGCAGTTGATGGGCTCAACAACAAACTTATCCAGATACTCCAAGACGGTAGACTCATATTTCTCCAGAACGGGGCAGGAGTATTGGTCAAACTATCACGTTCAGGTAGGTTGGTCTGAGTTTGATTTGACGATAGCCCAATTCAAATCAAAGATTTGTAGATTAGCATTTCCACAAGGAAATACCACCTTTCTTCGACACTTAAAACTAGACATCCCATTGAGAAGGAACTATATCGGGATAGAGCTCTTGTCTTTCAACTCTCCAAGTTGTCGTTTGAGCTCAACCGAATAATTCAGGACATCCAGCACGATTTTCTTGGAGAAGGAAGTGGTTCAGAGAGCCATCTTACTCATAAGCTCAACATCACGGTCAGGTAACAACCTGGCGATACTTCTGGAAAGACCTCCAGAATATCACGATCCACATATAGGATATCACGACATACCGGTGGATCTTGAGTTCAAGCGAGGATCATGCCTTTCAAGGCACAACGAGGGGGTCTTGGGAGCTTCGGCACGAACCTAGCTCTTTAACCGAGGGAGTGCATCAGAGCCAACTGACTTGGTCTCACTGTCAAACTCAGCTTATTGATTGGCTAACCAATCATGCTAAGGAGGGCAATGGATATCCCTGGATTTCCGCACAGTAAGAACTGCTAAGAATATCCGATAGCCACATCATTGCTCTCGACTTAACCTTCTCGAGTAACAAGCCACTCGGAACACGGAGAGTAACGAAGAGTAAGAGCATCACTTCATCAAGAGGATCATGACACTCAGCACGACCCCTTGATATAAAGAGTGTGACACTCTAAGGTGGAGCAGAACAAAAGCTAGACAAGGCCCTCATTCTGCAGATTACAATACTTTGACCTGGTCCGAGAAGTGGACAAGGTATTCCTTCTATCGAGACGAAGTGGAAAGTCTTGGCGGATCTAGAGAGTGACTTGCATCGGAACACCCAATGCACGATAAGACTTTACTGTCAACTGACCGACAAGGGTCAGAGAGCAGATCAGAGTAAGAAACATGCTCAGGAGAATCCTAAGATGTTGAAGATGCACCGGTTATTACTCAATTGTGATAACCATGCCCAAAAAGGAGAGATGCAGCAATGTCACGAACATAGTTGGGAGACTCGCTAAGGGAAATCGGATCATACCCAGATGATTCCAAGACAGAATCTACACAAGGCTACGGAAGAGTTAAGGTTACATAGTCATCCAAGGTGTGGGGAATTAAGGTTCAACCATTTACCACACAGACCACATAAAGGACTTAGGTTAAAGGTCAGCTTCATGTGCCGAGAATCATAAATAGCATAACGATCACATGGGTAAGAACCCACACCATTCATCATACCAGACTCACAGCACAATCCGGGACCTTCGGTTCAAGACCTTGGGTTAAAAATCTGGCAAAATCGAGGATAATCACTTGCTCCTTCGTTGGGTAACAGGATTCAAACATCTGAGTTGATTTGGAGATTGCAACGCAGCGGGAGCAACTGGACACATAACACTAAAAGTCGAACCTAACCCCGTTTCTAATCATTTTGAAGTAACAGATGAGAAGTAAAACCTTTAAGTCAAATCGAGGTAAGATTGCTCCGAGATTAGAGGGTAACCAGGTAAGGAATAAAAAGAATCCTAAGATGGTTTTCACAACTCATTTTTAGGTTAAAAATATTTTCACAAACACTAGACTCAACGTCGACCAGTAGAAGGGTTTCCTACAGGCAGTACTGCTCTGATACCAACTTGTGGCGCCCTGACCCGACTGCTATACAGTGATACTGTGTCTCCGGTTATCCGATACCACCAGACACACTATCAGAGCATAATAGAGAGATCAAGACTTATGGAACAACTGGCACATCACCGACTCTACGACACAAATTATTATAGTTCAACTCTTATAATAGAGAAAGATAGCAAATGACAACCAGAGGTCACAGACCCAACATTACGACAAGCGGAAGCAAATTAGGTTGTTCTAAACAACAAGAACCAATTATGGCCTAAGAGGCCTGCAAATAAACATCCAGCGCCAGCTGTTCCGGGATGTCCCAAGCTGCCACCTGGGAACCCCAGACTACTCGTCGACGTCCACAAACAACCCACCTTCAGTGTCGGTGAAGTCCTACACTGAAAACAAATAAGCAACGTTGAGTTCGACGAACTCTGCAAGATTAAATAGAGCTACTAGCTCGATGATTGGCTTTCAAAGGTTTTATGGGTGTTTTGCATAAAGCTGGTTTTCTTTATAAGAGACACCTGACATCGACTAATCAGAATGTTTTAAAAGGGGTTAAGACGTAAACTCTTTTCTTCTGATCATCTTCATCAGCAACCACCACCAGTCACTTCACCTGTCTACAAAGGCACCTCCCCGAATCACCCTCGAGGAAGTCAACCTTACATCCTTGGTAGTACCTTTAGTACTCAGGTTTTAATCATTCCTGTTCAAGTTATTCTATGGTCCTACCTTCACTTCCCAAGTCGTCCATAACCGCGGACACGGCTTTTCGAAAAGATTTACCCTGCAGGGGTGTACAAATGTTTGCCACGCGTACCGTCCGGCCCGTTGCCTGTACAATTAGCTCTCTTCCTTGGAAAGCCGGCTGGGTGGGAGCGGTGTCGACTTCTCCCTCATTAAGGACTTTCCAGGATCATTAGTGGCGGCAGGACTGCCAGGTGCCCGCAACACCCCGCCCCACGGCCACTTATTTTCCTAACCACAATCCTCATCTCAGTTCATCCCACCATCATCACGCACGCGCAAATGGAAGCCCGAACTAGAGGACCCTGGCTAGTCCGCCCGAGTTATTTAGTCTATGAGGGTTCCTGCACTGCGAATACATAGGCCTCACGCATGGTTGCACGCTCAGTCTTGGTTCAAGAGGTAAAGAACTCGCACTTAGGCGGTGAGAACGAGACAACCCACCACATTCCCCGTGGCCTCTCATCCCCGCCTTTTAGCAATTTATTATCCGTCACCACCATTTTTCATCACATCCGTCCATTCCATCAACTGTTCCAACATTGAAATATCCACCGGACATCTATCATCTAAACTAAGCATGGCTAAGCATATACATAGCAAGTATAATTATCTCGGGCCAACACTTCAATCCTATGGATATTAGGAAGGATACAGGTAATGGCAACAGATTTCTAATGCAACTAGTAGGATACTCTAATCCAAGCAAAAGACATTTGGAACCGAATGCAATATCATAGTGGGGGAAATAATTGCGGAAATATAGGAGGAGACATGCTCAGAGGGGGGATTACGCTTGCCTTGCTCAGGGGGCTGATAATACGGTTCGTCAGGGTATTGCGGTGGCACCCCGACTGATTGATCTATCGATGCATAAAAACACCGGAAAGACAACAATCAATAATCACACAAGCAAAACAGGTGCAATGCACAAACACATGATGGCATGACATTTTTGACGCACTGAACTTTACCATAATCTATCTAGCAATTTAAACGGGGTGCAGATATAATTATTCCAATAATGGAAACTATAACCCCATATTTAACTTAATGTTTTCCTACTTCTAGAAAGTGCAGTGCTACAATTGTGATCAAATATGCATGATGATGAAGTTAATGGACAGTACATATTTTTATGAGCATTTTGAGGTCTTAAACACCTTTTTCTGATTAACCAATAATAAGTTATTGAATTTTCTAATATCCATTTTAACTCTGCCCTTCTACTAATTTGTAAGAAAAAGTTATTTCCAGTATTTAGTTCATCATGGAAATGATGTTAAAATGTAAAGTTTATTCTCTTGATCAATTTGGTATTTTATTTACAATTTTTGGATTAATATTTAATAAGTTATGGGTTTTCCAAAAAGGATTTCTTTTCTGCCATTTTTAGTATTTCATTTAAACAGAGAATAAAATTAATTCCATTCTGTCCAAATAAAGTGTGGATGTGTGAAGTTTGTTAAGACAAACATTTTGACATCTTATTTGCTCAATTTGGAATTACAGAACAAAAGTTATGAATTTTTAAAGATTCACTTTCATTAGCCATTTTCTGTACTTAATTAATAAGAGCAAGATCAAATATTTTGTCATGTGTCAGAATTAAATGAACAGGTAGGGCACACTTTGCTGAACATGTGGAAATTTGAATCATCCAACTTGAAGCATTTTTCGAATTACTATGCAATTTAGAAGAAATGATTTAATTCTGCATTTCTGTTTTTTTTTTCAGTTTTAAAACTCACAGCAAAATATCCGAAACGTTTCTCACTCGGGGCTGGGCTAGCCCGTGTCAATGACATGTGGGGCCCGTGGCCACGTCCGCAGACACGCTGGCACGGTCAAGGCCACGACCGGCGCGCTGGGCGCGGTGACCGCGTGCTGGCCGGCGGCAAAGGCGACGACGGCGCCGCCGATTTAGGGCTCGCCGGAGCTACGCGTCGACACGAGCCTACTCTACTAGTCGAGGGCTACTCGTGGGTGTGCTTGGGTTCACCGGAAACCCACCGGAGCTTCGCCGGCGTCGAGCACAGCGGCGACCCAAGGCAAAAAGCACGGCGGCGACGATACACGGCGAGAGGGAGAGGGAAAGTGGATGGGGAGGATCCTCTCGTTACCCTTGGCGCGTGCGAAGAGACGGAGGGGCCGGAGGTGGACGAGAACGGCGGCGCGAGCTCGCCGGGGTAGCTTCGGGCTCGGGGAAGAAATCGGTCGGCGCGGTGATTCACTGCTTCCCTCCTCGATTCCTCGGGCGGAGAAGGAGGAGAGGACACGGCGGTGACGTCGGTGTGCCTCGATTGGCTCCGGGAGGCTCCAATCGCCGGCGTCGAGCTCGGCCGTGGTTCGGTGTTCGGGGGAAGAAAACGAGAGAGAGCGAAAGAGCAGAGGAGGGGTTGGCGGAGCTCGTGGTGGCCTCGGCTTGGCTCGGGGAACTCTCCCTCTACGGCGATTTAACGGCGAGCAGACTACGGTTCGGGAGCTCGCGAAGAACAGCAGAGGGAGAAGAACGAGAGGGGAGGGAGCAGAGCGGCGTGCTTCCTTCTTATCCTCGTCCAGGGCAGCTCGGGAAGGCAGGGCCCGGCCGGCGATCGCGGGGAGGCGAGCAGGGGGTCCGGGCGAGGCGCGGCAAGGCGTCGTGGGGGGCCTCCCTCGCTCGCCGGCATCGGCGCGGCCGTGTCGGGAGGAGGAGAGAGACGACGTATTTCCGAAAAAACCCCTGGCATAATTCGTTTCTCCCTCACAGATAGGTCCTTATCTGTTTCTTTATTTTCCTTTTAAAACCAGTAGCTGTTTAGGGATTTATTTGGGGCACTTAACTTATTTCAAAAATTATGAAATAATTTGGGCAGCCTCCACATATCATGTAGAGGCTCCACAAAAATTGGCGTCTCAAAATAAAATGTTTTGAGCAAGATTTGTTCATAGGGTTTGATTATGGCAATTTTGCTAATTCCAAATTTATGATCTTTAGAATTTTCAGAGCAAGTTCAAAATAAAATCTCTGAACTCTTGGAACTTCCTTGAAAATTATGGAGTAGCATTTGTATTTGTGTTTGTCAAAAACAAACACATTTGAATTACAAGGATTGAATTTAGTGGTGCTCTTGTTTCCATTTGTTTTTAAATTGTTTTCTTAACTTTAATTCAACTTGAACACTTAAACAGATGATGCCATGATGCATGAATGAAATGCAAAAGTGAAAATTTGGTTCACAACTTAGGTTCACAAACTTGGGGCTGTTACACGAACGGTCGTTGGGGGAATCCGGGGAGGGTT
This sequence comes from Poa pratensis, assembly GCA_947311845.1. Taxonomy (NCBI): domain Eukaryota; kingdom Viridiplantae; phylum Streptophyta; class Magnoliopsida; order Poales; family Poaceae; genus Poa; species Poa pratensis. The sequence goes on from CAMZMU010000043.1 coordinate 35,935,611, forward strand.
TATGCACTCAAGACGTGCACAAGCAAGAACACGCAAGAAACCACAAGAACATGAACAAGAAACCAAGAAAGCCAAGAACACAAAAGACACCACGATGTACCCAGGTTCGGGGCCTTCGTGAGGAAGTAAAACCCCTACTCCTGCCTTGCCTCTCTCAATATATCAGTGTGGTTCTCGGGTACAAGGTGCTCCTCGAGCTGTATGTTGCTACCCAAGTGAGAGCTCTAGATGGAAGATGAAACTAACAAGGGGGAAATGAGCTAGGGTTTGTGCCGTCCACCTCCCTGGAGGTAGAGATGCCGCATATATACACAGGCCGAAGTACATTTTTACCCCTGCTTACAACTGACAATGGCATGGCCAAAAGGTAGAAGACAAGCCTCTGCCTCCTGCCAGCCCAACGGCCGGACTGTCAGGCCAGCCAGGCCTAGCTTTCCTCTTCTGGTCATACTTCAGTAGCCTGCCGAGGTCTAGCATGTAGACCTTTCCCGAAATAGCCGAGTCAGCTCCTAGGCCCCCGAGCTTCCGGGAAACCCGTGGACGGACCTCGCCGTCCTCTGAAGCCTCGGGCTACGAGCTCTGCGGCACCCGTGACCTCTCTGACATGCCTCGATCCTTGCTGCCAACCTCGGATAACACTCCTGATCATATACCTCGGTAGAGAATATCTTATTCCTGTGGTAGCTAGCTGACTGCCCCGAGGTTGATACCTCGGATGATATACCTCGGAATGTATACCTGGGACGTACACCTTACGTCGGATAACGCCTCCTGCGTCCTTGCTCAATCGTTCCCTCGGACAGCTTACTGCCTTAACCTTACATGTCTTTACCTCATCATTACCCTACCCGGGGGTAACCCCCCGACAGTAGTCCCCGAAGCTGATGTGGTCTCGCAGCCTCGGATGAAAGGCCGCATCAGGTTCAACCCGAAACCACATGCGCTACGATGTTTTGCAGGTCACCGAACCAATACCCCGAGAAATCCATCGGTCTGTTCCTCGGGCCACGCTGCTTTTCCGAAGTATCCGCCGAGATCTCGGACGTCAACCCCTCGATTTCTGCATCCTTACTGACTTCGGACAGAGAACACTATTCACGTGTCCCATCCGTCACTTCCTGGTCCACGATAGTCAAAGCACTCGAGTGCTTTCCACCACGCGGCCCACGTCAGCGGAGGTTTCCCGCTTGCGCCGCTTCGCGCTCCAGTAACCGCGCCGCACGACGGTTTGCCTCCTGCAACCGATCCTGTGGCCTGCTCGCCCACCGCTATCTTCGTGCCACGTGGGCCATTGTGCACAAACGATCCCACTCGCCGCTCCGATAACCGCGCGGTAGTGCGCAGTTACCGCCTGCGGTTATAAATACGGGCCCAGGGCAGTGCTTCCCTCTTCTTCCTCATTCACTCGCCGTCTTGCCTCCATCGCAACCAGTGCCGCCACTTCCAGTTGAGAAGAAACGCGTTCTCGCCGCCGACGAGCAGCTCCTTCGTCGCCGCTGCGACTGCGTCACCGGCGCCGCCCCTCAGCACCTCGTTTTCACAGTATGTACTCCCTTTCTTGATACCCTAGGCATTGCTCTAGGTTTCTTCCTCTTCGCGCTTTGGTTCTTCATATGTTCTTGAATAAAATTCTATTTACCTCCTCCGGTAGATCTTACTCGCATACCTTTTTGGGTCGAAATGAGTTTCATACCTCGGACAGACGTTCGCCTAGCATATATGTGCCTCTATGTACATTAGATAGCCGTCCAACTCCTCCTGAGTTAGCCAGATATAGCCTTAGATTCCAGATTTACTTTTTCCTTTGCTAAACTTCTGTGCATTCTCTGCAGATTGATTCTGCCGAGATGTCTCCTCCTGAGACTTCGGAACAAACCGAGGTTCCAGACCTCGAACTGGAGGTCGGAGAACGAGCCGGCTGGGAAGGTTCGGATGTAACTCCGGACGAAATCCAGTGGCTCAGGGCGACTCGGCGGATTCCCGCCGGGGTAGAGTGTCGCCTGCCAGAGGGCGAACTCGAGCCTCAAGTCAAGGAAGGGGAACGGGTGGTCTTCGTCGCGCACTTCCAGCGGCTTCGGACTGCCCGTTAGTGATTTCTTCCGGAGCTTCCTCGACAAGTTCGGACTCCAGGTTCATCACCTCCCTGCCAACGCCATCACCACTCTCTCCTGCATCGTTTCCTTCTCTGAGGGATACCTCGGCCTCAAAGCCACGGTAGACCTCTTTTCTCGCTACTTCCAACTCAAGCGGCAAGTGATCCCGGATCCAAAGAACAAGGATCTGCCCAAGCAATTAACCGCCTGCGGAGCTGCCACCATAGCTCCTCGCCGAAACTCCATCTTCCCACGTATCACTACTCCGGACACCGTTCGCAAGTGGCTCCGGACGTGGTTTTACGTGAAGAACTCCGGCGAAGAGGACCTCCTCAACCTGCCGGCGTTTAACCTCAGCCCTCCTACAGAACAGCTCAACTGGGACTACACTCCCCCTCACAGCGGCGAACTCAAGTCCATCCATGGGTACATTGCGAAATGGCAGGACCCGGAGGACCCCGGAAACGACGGGAAAGTCCTGACGGCTGATGACCTGGCCTGCACATTCGTGAAGCGCAGGGTCTCCCCTCTCCAGGCGAGGTCTCACAAGATCTGCCACATGAGCGGTCTTTATGACCCCACCCGCCATACGCACGTTGCACTGGACAACGCCGCGGTAGCTCGGCGAGTCCGAGCTATCACCAAGTCCAAGATCCCTGACGCTTGGACATGGGGAAGGGAACCCCACTACCGGACCAAGCCAGCGAAACAGGTACGCTATTCCGACGTTTTCTTCGTACTCCTTTACCACCGAGGTCTTGCTACCGACGTTCATCTTGACAATTTTCTTCCTAACTCCTTTTCATATGTCTGCCATACAGCTGTTCTCCCGCCAGACCGCCGAGGATGGAGTCCATCCTGCGGACCACTTCGGCAAGGATCTCCCTGTCGAGGACCCACCATCCAACGTGGACCCTGACGACGAGGATTATATGCCCATTGCCTCGGCCCGCATCACCACCGCGGGTAAGCCTCAAGCACAAGCTTCAGTTCAAGAGATTTCGGATGACGAGGAGGGGTTTCTCATCATGGAACCAATAAACGCGGTACCTATCTCCTGCCTTCCTCACCTTCCGAACTTTACTCCAGCAACCAGCCGGAAACGCGCTGGTGCCGCAACTTCGGCCGCCGAACCATCCGCCACTGGAGCCTCCGGACCCACTGAGGCTCCGGTCAAGAGACGCGGCTGAAGAAGTCCGGACTTCCTCCTCATGCCCGGGGGGCAAGAGGTTTCCTACCTCGGATGGGTAATGCTTTGCTTCTATAGCCAACAATGTTTGTTGCTTAAACATATTATCTCGGTATTAACACTTGACCATCTTCTTTTCGTTGCAGTGCCCCATAGACGTGGATCAGGAGGTATCCTCCATGACTGCACCCGTTGGTGCCTCTGAAGCCACGACCACCCCGACGAACTCTCGCCCCGGATCTCCTCCACCGAGGTCTGGCCCGGCCTTGGGGAAATCTGCCCCCACCCGAGGTCAGACTTCTCCGCGTCCTCAAACGGATGCGGGGACCAATCGCGCCAGAACTCCGGCTACCGCCTTGCCGGAGCCTCGACTCTCCCCCGCAGCCAGACTGCCCGCAACCAACAGCAGCAACAGCAGAAGCAACAGCCCAAGCAGCAGCCCCAAAAACCAGTTCGCCAGACTACCTTGCCGTTGGAGAAGGGCAAGGAGAAAGAGAAAGAGACGGTGAAGTCTAAGGTCACCCCCAAACCAACATCTGGGTCTGGCACCCTGACTATCTCTTCTCCTTCAAGGATGCAACCGAGGTCTCCTCCCCCGGTGACACGCCGAATTCCTCCATTCGCCGCACCCGTTGATGAGACTGCCCCTCCGGCCGAAGAATATGCTCGGAGGGCATCTCTTATATTGGATAACCGGCCTGCTTCAAGCTCCGAGGCTGCTTTGGCCTTGGAGGCCTCGGTTAGGGGCATCGAGCAGGGCGGACCGTGGGGATTTCCTCCTCTACGCACTGACAGTGACCAGAGCCTCGGCTCCTTGGAACACTACAATGCAGACTGGAATTCTGCAGACGAGGTCTCCTCGGCCTCCCTAGCTGCTCCGGTGGCTGAGCATCCTGCGGGAAACAGCGCCTGCGGCCGAAGCGTATATGATCTACAAACTGCTGCCCTGCGTGCTGCTCAAAACATCGACGTAAGTCCTATTCTCTTTACTTTCATGCAGTATCTCATCTAATATCCACCATTCCCAGTCCCCGAGATTCGAGGTAAACTATTGACGCTCCGCCGGAGTTAAAATTGTTTGGCTTGAATCTCAACTTTCCATTTTCATCCGACGTATCCAAACCATTTTATCTTACTTTAGCATGCACCTCGGGTACGAGTCCCCGAGACTCCTGTCGAGGCATACCCCGGCAACATTTTCCCAATGATTTGACTCCGAGTCCCCGAGACTCTTGTCGAGGTATAGCCTTTCTAACCGAGCTATGTTTTTCTTCCTTGCAGAATACTATGAACGTCCGCACGGATATCTTTCATACCCTCTTGTTTGACCACAAGAAACTCCACGACGAGCACAAGGCCGTCCTTGCAGAAAAGAACTCTTTGGACGAGAAGCTACAACAAGAGAAAGCCGAAGTAGCTCGTCTGGTAAAGGAGCTCAAGCGCATCACTGAGCTGCGGACGTCTGAAAAAGAGCAGCTGCAGGCGGAAAAGGCCAGTGTTGTCGAAACAGAGAAGAAACTCGGGAGGATGCCGCCAAGGATCACCAGGAAGCGCTCCAGTTAGCCGAGACCCGCGCCACCTCGGCCACAGAGGCTTTGGAAGCTCTGCAGCGCAGGTCAACCAGTTTCTCCCGACGCTGCAAACTATCAACCGCGAGATGGACGGTAAGTTTCTTGCCCCCTTAGCTTTTCTTTGTCCTCACACATTGGTCTTTGCCGAACTATCTCTTTCATTATTAACATGCTATCCTTCTGCAGAGCATTTCACCTACACCCAAGTCTCGGCCCGCAGTATCACTGCTCGGCACAGGGAGAGGCGTAACGAGACGAACCCCGTCTGGACCGTTGAGGACCACATCGTGGCCATCAAGGCTCGGATCAATCCCTTGAAAACCATTGGGTCGGAACTTCTTGATGCAGGTGAGTCTGCTTTCCGAGCCTTATGGCCTCTTGCCGACGCTCCCAAATCTACGCCCGAGCTCGCCGCCCAGCTTCGCGACACCGAAAGAAGATTGCGAGAGTGGCGCTCATCTTCAGCTCGCGCTGGAGCTGATGCCGCTCTCAGGTTTATCATGACTTGGTGCGAGAAGATCGACCTCGAGAAGATGAACACTCTCCGGCGAGGCTCACCTTGGTCGTCCGACCCGATCCTTGTCGCGCGCCGCCAAAAGATGGCCAACTACTTTGCTGGATATGCCACACGAAGAACTTGAGCGAAGGAGACACCTACTCCGACGCCGAGGATTACGAGCCAGAAGACGAGGAATACGAAACAGAATCCGACGTCGAGGCCGAGCAAGGTGACGGCGGTGAAACCCGCGAAGCAGAAACCGAGGCTTCTCCACAACCTGGTGCCGAGGTTACTGCCGACGTTGCCAGCACTTCCCAGGCTACCTCGGCTCCGGACGAAATCCCTGCTACATCGGCTGCTGCCGACGTAATTCCTGATGCCTCGACCTGAACTTATGCTTGGCCAAAAAACTTCATTAAATCCCCGGTATGCCGGGACGCAGATGTAATCAAACTTAAGTAGTTCCTTTGCTACCTCTATTACTATCATGCTCATTCGAACCATGCTTTTCTAAGCTTTATGTCGAATCCTTTTGAATGATTGCTCGAGTTTACTTTCGTGTTTACTATATTTGGCATTCTTTGCTCTTGTCTGCCATTCTGGCGTTCGACAGTCGAGTCACAAGATTGTTGTTCATAGCATACAGTACTTGGTAAATTCCGAGGTATGTTTCAAAGTCATCCGACATAAAAAAGAAGTAAAAACAGGGGTTAGTAAACGACATATGCCGAACTGTCTTTTTGGACCGAGTCCCCGAGTTCATTTTCATGTTTCCCATGTTCTTTCGTCTTTGCTCTTGACTGCCATGCTGGCGTTCGTCAGTCGAGTCACAAGATTAGTTACATAGCATACAGTACTTGAAGTTTGAGACGAGGTTCAAAATAGTTCGGCATACGAACGAAGAAAGAGTACAAACAAAAAGAAACATGCAATCATAAGAGCGAGGCAGTCCCCGAGCTCACTCTCGAGGTGCCGAAGTTTTTATTTAAAGATCAGCCGAGGTACATACATTACTTCCTTCAACAGTAGAAGGGTCGGAGTAGAGCTACATTCCATGGACGCTGAAGCTCCGCATCGGGTCTATCCAGCCCATCTCCCCTTGGCTCCTGTGCATCTATAAGATAGTACGAATCATTGTGCAAAGCTCGGCTCACAATGTATGGTCCCTCCCATGGAGGTGACAACTTGTGCCGACCTTTGCTGCGCTGAACAAGCCTCAGCACTAGATCTCCTTCATTAAACTTTCGGGGTTTTACATGCCGACTTTGATAGCGTCGGAGACCCTGCTGATATATTGCTGACCGAGATAAGGCCAATTCTCTTGCTTCCTCGAGCAATCTACTGCATCTTCCCGAGCTTCTTTAGCCTCGGTTCTGTGTACATTGCCACTCTGGGCGCATCATATTCAATGTCGGTTGGCAGCATTGCCTCGGCCCCATAGACCATGAAAAATGGCGTATAGCCAGTTGATCTGTTCGGTGTGGTCCTTAGACCCCACAGAACTGCTGGTATCTCATCGATCCAACACCCCGGTGTTTTCAACAGTGGTTCTACCAACCGAGCTTTGATTCCGGCCAATACCAATGCATTTGACCTCTCTACTTGCCCATTAGCCTGTGGGTGAGCCACCGAGGCTACGTCAAGTCGAATTCCCTTACTCATGCAGAACCGAGCAAACTCTCCGACAGCAAAGTTCGTGCCGTTGTCTGTAATATACTATGAGGATATCCATATCTCAGGATTATTTCCTTCAAAAAGGTCACCGCCGTATGACCATCCACTTTTCGGATTGGCTTCACCTCGATCCACTTAGTGAATTTGTCCACCATCACCAGTATGTGAGTCATATTGCCTCGGGCTGGCTTGAATTCTCCACCATTGTCCAGACACCAAACTGCAAAGGGCCACGTTGTCGTGGTGGTGTCACGGCAGATGCCATAGGATGGCTTAAGTTGTGGGCTCGCTAGGACGTTGGGGGATCCGGGGAGGGTTTGCGCGCTCACGAAGCACGCATGGAGAACAACCAAGAACTCGCAAGAACAAACAAGAACAAGCAGAACCAAGAAGAAGCAAAGAACACCACGATGTACCCTGCTTCGGGGCCCTCTTGTGGAGGTAACACCCCTACTGCAGCACTAGCCTACTCTCTTTATATCTCAAGTGTTACAAGTACAGAGTGCTCCTTGAGCTGTATGAAGAACAATGGTGAGCTCTAGAAGAAGATGGAGCTTGGGAAGATATGCCTCTCTCTCGTCGTTGTCTCTTGCCCGTCGTCCGTCCCTCGCACTGGAGGAGGTAGTAGCTTACTTATACACTAACCGGATTACCATTTTGCCCCGGCTGGAAGTGATAATGGCATGGACAAGAGGAACAGGACAAGCCTCTGCCCCCTGTCAATCCAACGGCCGGACTGTCAGGCCTATCTTGCCATTGGGCAATGGCAGGTGTAGCCCACCGGGTCTCGGTCATCCTCTTTCCCGAATTGGCCGGTCAGCTCCTAGGTTGCTGCGCTCCCAGGAATCCCGTGACCTGACCTGGCCGTCAAGTCCTAGCAGGCCTATCTTGCCACTTTGGGCAATGGCAGCGTAGCCCCCGGGTCTCGGTCATATCCTCTTTCCCGAATTGGCCAAGTCAGCGCCTAGGGCCTTGCGACCCGGAAAACCTGCGACTTGACCGGCTGTCTTCTCAGCCTCTGGCAGGAGCTGCAGACCCGTGAACCTTTCTGACATTACTTGGCCCTTGTGCAATATCCGGATTACCTTATCCGGGTCCTTCCTGACCAACCCGGCTAACTTAACCGGTTTCCTTCCTCTGATTCGGTTAAGCTTTACCGGATCCTCTCTGGCATCTTCTCGCTCTTTAGCTTGATCAAGTGCTAACCGACTCTCACGAGAGATCCGGCCCAAGTGACCCGGCTATATGTTGATCCGGCTAGCTCTTTGCAACACTTAACACCACATCTTTGCCCTACCCGGGGGCAGCCCCCCGACAGTAGTCCCCGAAGCTGGTGCGGTTCTACAGCCTCGGCTGAAGAGCCGTAGCAGGTTAAAAATAAACATCACTAACCGAATCACATTTCATACAATCTTGTCTCAGGATTTCCCGGGACACTTGGCAGTGAATCTCTGCGCAAAGCCCCATAATCCGGATCTCTGATCTGACATGCCACTGACAGCACCTCATCCGGATTCTCCGGGTACTTGAGTGCATTTGACCAAACGACCGCGTCTTCTCGTTTTCTCCGTTGACCGGCACACAGGATCCGTGCAACTGCTTCCAATTCTATGGCCCAACATGTGCTTGGAACACACGGCCACAGAGGTGGCCACAGAGTTCCAGGATGCAGTTACCGTGCGACGCTCCGAAAACCGTGCAGTAGTGCGCCCGTTACCGCTGGGCGCTATAAATATGGGCGCAGGGGGTTTCCTCTTCTTCTCCGCTCGTTCCCCACTCCGAAAACTTCCATCTGCGCCACCGCCGCCGCCGCAATCTCGCCCTCAAACTGCCGCGCCGGAGACATTCAACGCACCGGAGGAAAACGACCGGGGCCGCGCACCGTGCCCAGCGCCGCCGTTCTTCATCGAGCTTCTTCCCCGTCGCGTCATCACCGTGAGTTTTCTTTTTCTCCGGCCATGGCGAACTCGAGGAGTTCATATCCACGGGAAACTCGCATTTGTTTCTTGTAGATTTATCCGCATATTAGTCCGTCCGTCGCCCCTCAGTGCATCTAGTAGATCTCCTGTCTAGATTTTGCACTACACTGCCCTAGTTTTGTTTGCCACCGTATGAGCAGTTCAACCATATTTTTACTCTTGATTTCCTTTCTTTTTTACTGCTGCAGTAGATCTTGTGTAACCCTAGACTTTGCGGAAGGTGTTTGTGATTGCCACCCGAATCACCTTCTCTGCTGAATCCGGCTAGTTTCATCCGGGATAATATTAGCCGAATCACTCTAGATCTGGTTCGATTATACCATTATCCGATTCATTTTGACTCGGCCCTATCCGACCTCTTGCAGGATTGATCCGGATATGGCGAAGCTTCCTCCCGGCAGATGGGAGGGTTCTGATGTGACCAAGGACGATCTGGAATGGCTATTAAGCACCCGGCGTATAACCTCTCAAGTTATATGCCGCAAACCGGGGAAGGAACTCGTCCCGGTTCCCGAACCTGGTGAACGTGTGGTGTTTCTAGCGCATTTTGAGCGCGGATTCGGATTGCCGGCGAGTGATTTCTTCCGGGCTTTCCTGGATTTCTTTGGCCTACAGCCTCATCACCTCCCGGCTAATGCCTTCGTTTCTCTATCGGCTTTAGCTCCTTTTGCGAGGGCTATCTCGGTGTCTGGCCGACCGTCGATATTTGGGCAAAGTATTTCCACCTCCGCAAACATACTATTCCAGGCACTAAGCCGAAGCTGATGACTGCTTGCGGTCCGGTTAGCATCACGCCAAGGCAGGGATCCATCTTTCCCCGTATCACTGGCCTAGACACTGTCAGGAAGTGGCAAAGGTCTTTCCTTTATGTGAAGAGTGCAGAAGGCCATGACGCCCTTAATCTGCCCGAGTTCACGATCGAGCCACCCACAGCCGAATTGAACTTCGGATACAATCCGGCGAGACTATTGTAGAACTTCAGACTGTACATGAAACTCTGGAGGACTTTCTGAAGAAGGGCCTGGCCTCGGATGATCTGCTCCGGACCTTCATCGGTCGCCGGGTCTGCCCTCTTCAAAGACGTGAACACAAGATATGCCACATGGGTGGTGTGCTAGATCCTACCCGGATCAGCAGGCATGACCTTAGCAAAGTCTCCATCAGGCGACGGGTAAACGCCATTGCCGCCACCGAGATGTCGGATAAATGGCGGTGGGGCGTAAAGCCGTTTTCCGAGAGCGCCTTCCACCACAGGTTAGTTCACCATTTTCCGAATCTAACCATATTTCATCAAAATGGCATCGGCCTAATCCGGATTTGCCCGACTTTTCTGTAGCTGTTTGATCGCCAACTTATCGAAGATGGAGACCTCTCCACCAAAGAATGGGGACCGGATCTCAGCCCGCCGCGCGAGGAGAAGAAGATCCGGATACGGATGATTATCTGCCTATCCCGCGCGCCAAGCCAGTCCGCAAGGGTAAGCAATCAACTATTCCAACATTCCGACGAGGAAGATGATGATTGCAGGATCTTAGATCCCATCGACGCATTCCGATTTCATGGTCACCACCTTGTGTTCCAGCCAAACAAGATGCTGAAGGGACATCTCGGAAACGCACTGACGCGCCCGGATCTGATTCCCCTAAAGCCAAGAGAATAAAGAAGTCTGGCTCCAAGTTGAATCGCGTCAAGCCGATGCCTACCACCAAGGGGTAATACTGACTTAACTTCATTTGCTTTCTTCCTCTGTTAACCGAGTCATATCTATCCGAGTTAACTGTTTGCTTTGCTTTATGCAGTGATGTCCTCATCACCGCGCAGACTCATTCATCCATTCTTCTCCATTCCTCCCGGATTCGGATACGGATGGAAACCAGTCTCCTGATCGAATCACCTCACCATGCCCCAACTGCCAATATTCCTCAGCCGACTCCCATTTCAAGCCGGTTATTGACTTGGAGAGTGAGGAAACCTCGGCTCCAATCCGAGATTCAAGTTGGCCACGCCCTCTCAAGGAGCTGGAGAAGGAAAAGGCCAAGACATCGGCTACGTCCTTGCCTAAGCCGGATCCTCGCCCTACTCCCGCAGCGCAAACCCTGCTGAATCAAGACAGCAGAAGAAGAAAAAGCAGAAGCAGCAACAGCAACAGCAAGTTTCCGAGAAGCAGCACAAGGAGCCACATCCGAAGCAGACTCCGGGTGCGTCACCGCAACCCAAGCCGACTCAAGGTGCCTCTGGCACAACTCCAACCACCTCGGATAAGCAGGTGGTTGCTAGCAAGAAGGTTTCTGCCGCCCCATCAGCGATTCGATTCGGCCAGTCCCTGTCGAATCCCCGCCCTCCGAGCAGCGATAAGCTCGAGTCCGCCAAGCAATTCATTGAAGCTTGGAATGATGCTGACCTCGCCAAAGATTTTTCTACTTCAGCGCCACATCCGGCTGGGCCTAGTCGGATGTTTCAATCATTACACTCTGTACAGACCTCGGTCACTGAAGCTAACCGGGTGTTTGAGGTAAATTTTTCCGAATCTTGCTTTTATTTCAACATGATCAAATAGTACTATACCCAGTCCCCGAGATTCGGGTCGAACGACTGATACTCCTCCGAGTAAGAAAGTCATTCGGCTTGAATCTCTAAAAAACTTATCATGAATGTTGCCGTAACCGAGGACACCGTGGGACTTCCAGTCCCCGAGTCTCTTTTCCAACTGATTCGGTTAATCTCGGGCCAGTCCCCGAGATTCTTTTGACGCCATTTGCCTGTTTTCTTTCAGGAAACCATGACCGCTCGCGGCAAGCTCTTTAAGCAGCTCGCCCATCAGCATCAGAAGCTCCAAACTTCCTTGATGGGCTCTGTCTTGAAATGGACAAGAAAGAAGAAGAGCACAAGCGCGCTTTATCCGAGGAAAAATCAGAGGTGACTCGGCTCCAGCGAGAGCTTGACCGAGTTGAAAAAGTGAAGAACAAGGTTAAAGGAGAGCGGGATACGCTGAAGCGTGAAAAAGACACAATCCAGAAGGAGCGGGATACTTTCAAAGCCGGACTTGCGGAGCGGGCCAAACTGGACAAGCAAATTCAAACGAACATTGCCGAATCTGAAGCCGAAGTCAAAGCGGCTAAAGAAGAACTGAGTGCTCACAAAGCGGCCAGTGCGAAATGGCTTGCTGCACTTGCTAGCCTTAATGATGACATGGATCGTAAGTTCACCGAATCTCCTCTTTTCTTTCTGCTCTTAACCAATACATATGCTTGTGTTCCTTCTCGCTGAACTCAGTATTAGCTTATTTGTTTGTAGGAGAGTTTACAGCATCCGGCTTCAAGCCGCCAAGGCTGTGAGAAACGCCCGAGCTGAGAGAGCTAAATTAACCGAGGCCCCTACCAGAGACATGGGACATCGAAGATCATATTACAGCACTTAAGGCTCGGATTGCTCCTTTGAAGGATTCCCATATTGGTCTGCTCAATGCAAGTCTCAAGGCTCACCGAATCTTGTTTCCTGAAGCGCGGCAAGTTGTGCCTGTGGAGGAGCTGATCCGAGACCTGGATCAAGCAATGACCCGGTTACAGCAGTGGAGGTCTTCGTCCGCCCGCGCTGGTGCTGACGCAGCTTTGCTATTCATCATGTCCTGGTATGAGCTAATTGATCTTGCCAAAGTGCGCTCATTTCGCGAGGGTTCTCCGTGGGCTACAGACCCTACCCGGATAAGATCCGTGAAGAAGCCGCCAACTTCATGGCCGAATTTGCACGCACCAAGCATCTTGATCTGGAGGCTCCGGTCTACTCGGATGGAGAAGAAACTGAAGAGGAATCGGACGACGCCTCCGCTGAAGAATACGCCGATTCTGAGGGCGAGTCTGATGATTCGGCTAACTCTGCCGAACACGCTCCTATCAAGATCCCAGCTTCTGACTCGGCTAAGAATACCGAAGCAACTCCGGCCCAGACTTCGGAGATACCAGCAACTGATTCGGCAGAGATTACTAAACAAGCTTCAGCTGATCCGGATACCTCCGAATCTGCCCAGCCTTCAAGCTCTCCACGCAAGGTTACCCCTGAAGTTCCTCCATCTGAGCCCATCCTTGCAACCGAGCCCCCTGCAACCGAATCTACTCCAACCGAAGCTCCTGTAACCGAGGCTCGCGCGCCCGAGGTTCCTTCAACCAAAGCTCCTGCCACCGAACCTGCTACAACCGAGTCTGCTGCTTCCTGAAGTAACTTAGTGAAAAAACGTTAAATCCCCGGTATGCCGGGAGCAGATGTAATAGACTATTTTAAGTTCTTTCGAGACTACTTTAAATTTGCTTAACATGATCCGGACGAGGTTTATGTTGGATCATTTTAAACCGAGTCCCCGAGTCTGTTTTCTTGTTTACTATTTTTGCCGAATCTCTGCTCTTGTCTACCTTTTAGGTGTTTGACAGTCGAGTCACAAGATAGGAATCATAGCATACAATACTTGAAACATGCGAGTTGTGGTTTAGAATCATTCAACATAAACGAAAAATAAATAACAGGGGTTAGTAAACGACATGTGCCGAATCGGTTTTGGACCGAGTCCCCGAGTCCATTTTCATGTTTCCCACATTCCTCATCTCTGCTCTTGACTACCATTTTGGTGTTTGTCAGTCGAGTCACGAGATCAACAACACAACATACATTACTTGAATTTTGGGACGAGGTTCAAAGCAATTCGGCACACGAACGGTATGGACAAAACAGTAAAAAACACATGCATGAGTACGAAGCAGTCCCCGAGTCCAGACTCGGATTGCTGCAATTTCATTTATGATAAACTGAAATACATACATTGCGCCCTTAGGAGTAAAAGGGTCGAAGCAGAGCTACATTCCAGGTCTCTTAGTTTCTTGTCCGGGTCTATCCAGGCCATCCTCCTTGGTTCCTGTGCATCTACAAGGTAGTACGAGTCATTGTGCATAGCCCTGCTCACAATGAAAGGTCCCTCCCATGGAGGTGACAACTTGTGTCGGCCTTTGCTGCGCTGCACCAGCCTTAGCACAAGATCACCCTCATGAAACACTCGAGGGCTGATCTTTCGACTATGATATCGTCGAGATTCTGCTGGTATATTGCTGTCCGAGATAGAGCCAATTCTCTTGCTTCCTCTAGCAGATCCACTGCATCTTCCCGAGCCTCTTTTGCCTCGGTTTCAGTATACATTGCCACCCTTGGTGCATCATGTTCTATGTCTGTGGGTAGCACAGCTTCTGCCCCATAAACCAGAAAAAATGGCGTATAGCCAGTTGACCGATTCGGCGTGGTCCTTAGACCCCACAGTACTGATGGTATCTCGTCTATCCAGCACCCGGAGTTTTCAGCAATGGTTCAATGAGACGAGCCTTGATGCCGGCCAACACCAGGGCATTTGATCTTTCCACTTGCCCATTAGACTCCGGATGTGCCACCGAGGCTATATCTAGCCGGATTCCCTTATCATGCAAACCGAGCAAACTCTCCGACAGCAAAGTTTGTGCCGTTATCCGAGATGATGCTATGAGGGTACCGTATCTCAAAATAATTTCTTTCAGAAAGTTACAGCCGAACGACCATCTACTTTCCGGATTGGTTTCACCTCTATCCACTTGGTGAATTTATCCACCATCACCAGCATATGTGTCATGTTGCCCCTAGCCGGCTTGAAATCTCCCACCATATCCAAACACCACACAGCAAATGGCCAAGTGATAGGAATTGTTTCAGCGCGATGCGGGTAAGTGTGTCTGCTTGGCAAACCTTTGGCATCCTTCACATTTTCGGACTATGTCCTCTGCATCCGCATGAGCAGTGGGCCAGTAAAATCCATGCCGGAATACTTAGCCCAGGGCTCTTGTACTGCAATGATGTCCACATTCCCTGATGTATCTCAAGGAGCATCTCCTTGCCCTCGGCTGGCTCCACACAACGCTGTAGCACCTCGGTTGCACTCCTCTTGTATAACTCCTTGTTGATGATGGTGTAAGCCTTGGACCTCCTCTGCACTCGCCTAGCTTCGGTTTCATCATTTGGCAAACTCCCCTCCGACATGAACTTCATGATTTCTTCAGCCCATTCCGGTACTGGATGCAAAGGGAATAAGTGCTCATCTACTTCCACTGGTTCGGCCGCCATTATTTCTTCTATCAGCTTCTGCCCATTCCCTAAGATTCGGTTATCACCTTCTTCTCTGCTCCTCTTTCCTAAGATCCGGTTAGCAGTCCCCGGGTCTCGCCATGCAGTCCCCGGGTCTTCCCCAATGTACTCGACATCAACATTCATAGGGACAGCCTCAGATTCTTGCTTTGGGATAAAAATTGACTCGGAATCAGGCGAAGGTTTGATTGAAGGGACCCTTAGGTGATTCAAGGATATCCCGGGTGGAATTGCATCCCTAGACGACCCGAGTTTTGACAGGACATCAGCAGCTTCGTTCTCCAACCGAGGTATGTGCTTGTACTCGCAGCCTTCAAAAAATCCTGAAATTTTCTGGACATGAAACCGATACAGTGCCATATTGGCATCAAGAGCATCCCAATTTCCAGAAGATTGCTGCACAACTAAATCCGAATCACCAAAACACTCTATCCGGCGGATGC